>NIPM01000518.1:0-13114 GCA_002738285.1 Holacanthella duospinosa
ACATCTGGAGTCCGATTTTCGGATCCATGAGTATGTCTGCTTGATTTTGGGAGGTGACTTTGACTAAAAAAAAACGTGCATAATGAAATGAAAATAAAAAAATATGCGTCATGTAATAACAAACTATGTAAAATCGTGTACGACAATCTGAAATTAGAAAAATATATATATTTAATGGAAAAAGTAGATTGGAAAAATATGAAAAATTAGTCCGTATGCTCATTTTCGCATGTCGGTAAACAATCATGACTCTGAGTTCTACCACAAAGGAGTCAGTCACCAAATGATTCCCGACTCATACTAAGAGTCATGCATCACGTGTTCGGGTCTTTGAAAACAATGGTTTCAAATTCGAAAGTTGAAAACTAAATGTACATGAAAAATTTAACCTCGTGGGAGACCAACTCTGAGTTGCATCTGAGTATGGTCACGCTGAAGAATTTTTGATCACCACAACTCGCTGAGGAAAAGTTTAGGACATTAGGAGAGAGGGGAAAAAATTATTCTTCGCTACCTAACATACTGTAATAATGAAGATTACTGGTAGTGTTTAAATATTTCAACCGATAACCTTCAAAACTGCAGTTACTTCATTCAAAATATTCATATTAACATCATACAACCATAATCATTAACATTACTTATTCAATATAGTTATTTTGTTCATACCACATATGTTGTTAAGTTTTAATTTAGTATTTTAAATTTCAATCTACTTATTTGATTAGTTGACAAATGGGATAAGATATGCTAAACTTGATCGGTAAAGCTTCGCAATGGCGACTTTCTGTTATTCTCACTCCACCGCATGTCTGGTGTTCTCCCATATGGATGGAGTTTACAAAGAAATGTCTTCCTGTACTTTTTGGGACAAAATAGTAAATTATGTTTCTAGGAAAGAACAAACTAAAGTTTATCTATCCATTCCTAAATATTACTGCAAAAATAATGTTACGTTGAAGATCTCAATTTGGCCATTAAGTTTAGAGGCCAAATGAAAGATCTTGTTCGGAACAGAAATTTTGGTATGCGTTCCGAAAAGAAGTGATGACTCTTGACTTGGTAGAATTTCAGACCAACCGAAACCGGTCCGACGGTACACTTAATACTAGCTTAGGTCAATTCTTACTACTATTGTCCCCGTTAAACATTAGTAAGGCACTATAATATGTCTTCAGTTGCCAAGTTCATAAGCCGCAATTCCTAAAAACTAAAGTTCGTACACCTAAAGTTCATAAACACTAAAATTTATAAATCGAAAATTACCTGATGGAAACTACTGTAGGACAGAATAAAGTTAGGATTCGATTTAATATTAAACTAAAGAAAAGCTAAAGACTTATTAATCTTATTTAATTAAGATTTAGATTTATCAAAAACAACCAAGTTGTGATGTTTTAGTGGTTGATGGNTGATAGTTTTACGTTCTACAAGAAGTTGAAACTCAGTGACTCAACATACTGGAATTTACAAGATGTAAATCACTGAATTGGAAGGAAACAAATATTACTAAAACAGCATGCTTCAAACTCTTCTAATTTCTTACTTAGCTAATTGATTATTTCTCTAATTTGACTCAAGGTAATTACAAGAAATCTGCTCGGAGCACAACCATTTCATATATACTGGCGAAAAAGATAGACGACGGTTTGAATGCAATGAAAAATAGTATTGCCTTTTCACGAATAAAGCAGACAACTTACACAAGATATTTAGAAAGATGGAAAGGTAAGCAAATGCTAATATGGCAATTAAAAAATAATATTATAAAAATTAAAAAAAATTTCTTGTCTTTGTTAGGTATTTCGGCTGGTCCCTTGGATCCGACCTTAATTATGACTAAATTTGAAACAGCCTTCAAGAACGCATTCAAAAAATCATTTCCAAAAGCTATTCAGAAAGGCTATATATTTAACTTGATTCAATGCATATGGCACAAGATCCAAAAACTTCCGAACAATTTTTAACGCTACTATGATACCTCACAGTTTGGAACTGGAGTTGGAAAACTCGTTTCAATTGATTATACCCCTCTTGCATTAAAGCATGATTTGATGTTCTCATGGACAGTGCATTTTATGAAAAGAACGACATTCTTCTGCCAACTCTAACGTCGTAGTATGAAGACAGAGAAACCACAGCGAAGACGCAGAGGGATTTTTCTAATAACTCATTCATATAACAAATTGTAAGGTGGCACCATCGATTTATTTCAATGCCGTTTTGATGATATTCTACAATTAAAAATTTTGTCAGGAACATAAATCAAGGACAATGTTTAAGTGAAATAAAGTTACACCTGCTTACTACCTGACAAATATTGGCTGTTCAGAAGAAAAAGTACCCAGATGCTGAGGCTCGAATTGTCAAAATTGTTCAAGATTAGGCCTTATGCTTATAAACTTTAGAATTAATAAACTTTCGACCATTATGATTTGTTGGTTTATTAACTTTTGGTTTATGAACATGTGGTTTATAAACCTTTGCATTTATAAAATTTTTGGTTTATAATCATTTGGTGTGAAGCAAAATTGTTGATTTGTGGGAGTCAGAGGTCAAGTCCTATAACGTTGACTCTCTTTATACATTGTTGCGGTACCTGATCTTTTTTCACATTGAATAATTTGAGACCAATCACATTGGTCTCTCCATACTTGTAATGCTAACTTTGGTGACATCTGGTGATCAGATGTTAATTTTTTTTTTGGTAATAGTTCCATGAAAAAACTTTTTCCAAGGAGGAAGATGTAAGAGTGGACATAGTTTAGATTACTAATCTTCAATCAATTCCGCATAATTGTCTGTTCGGTGGGTTTCGCGGAAAACGAGTTTCAAAAATTTCACCGGCGTTGGATTCAACAACCCAAAAAACGCACAAGTGGTATATTTTTTATGACATTGTACTTTGGATAATGGTGCAGACGTAGGCGTAGCTTTGTCGACCTCTAACCTTGTTGATAAACAGGAACGCCGATACGCATTAAGCGCATCATTTTGATTAAACGTACTACAGAAAAGCTGGATATAAACAATTCTGATCAGACGGAAACGACTGAACCGATAAAAAAACCGACTAAACGTGTGGGATTTTCAGCTAAAAGTTCCTACCTTCTTGATTGAACAAAAGCCAATAAGTCTAATAAACCTACAAAAATGAAGAAAATAAAAGACAGTGTCAGCATTAAAAAATATTAAGTCCATTATTTTATGCACAAATAAGCACTATTTCAAAATAAAAGAGCATTATTACTCAGAAAATATGGTCTTTTTCTTGCGCAATAAAATGTATATATCAGCTTTAAAAAATGAAGAAAATAACTTCTTTAATCTCACAACTTTAAAAAAACCAGCCTAGGGTAGCCCGAGGACACATTTTCCTATTGTGTTGTTCGAGCTAAGCAGTGTGCTATGTTTACCGGTCTTGGATCGGTGTCATACCTTGAGCTAAACTAACAATCTAGCACTGGTACAAGAGCTGTTTTTGTTGGGTTTTCAGTCCTTAATCACTTTGACAAGGAATGGAGCCAGACTGCCTGTATCTTAGTGATTAGGAGTCTGGAACCATGCCATTATATTCAAAGATGCCAATAAGGTTTCCCAACAGAGTAAGACAAATGTCAATACCTCACCTCCTTTCATGTAAAGTAGACTAATTATGCGTAGTAGTAGATCCACGCTACCAGACGTCTGAATAGGTTGTGTACACGTGCACGTAAAAAGAGCGGGCCTGGTTCCAGGCTGTAGAAATACCGAAATTCAAGTCTACGGGATTTCCAGATAAAGTCCCTACCCTCTTGATTTGGCGAAAGCCAATAAATCAAATAAACTTAAATAAATAAATAACTTTTTTAAAGAAATTTTTTAATTTTATTATTTTCATTTAATGCATAATATCTAGCGAACTCCAAATAGAAACCATCCAAGCGTAGCTATGATATTTGTTACCAATAAAAATTATAGTCAGTTTTATTCTCGCTTCAGAAATTTTTAAATTCCAATTGCTGTTAACTATACAAATTAAAAAATTGGAATATATCTTATCAATCATAGGTGCAGTATATGTCGAAGTCCCTTTAGACGTAATTGTTCCAAATTACAAATTTCATCCTTCACCTTACTTTCGATCTTATGATACTTTGACTTTTATCGTTTCTACTGGATGGCAATTATGTGTATCGATGCTTGGAGGCAATACCAGGAATTATGGAGGAGATTCAGCTGATACAGACCTAACACCATTACCAGTAAGGTATCCCAAAGCTTCAAAATTACAAAGTAAGTAACACTTTCCACCAATTTATAGGTATTCTTATTATATTAACTATTCCAAGCTTAAATTTATAAGCTACCTTGATTTTCACCAAACTATCGACGAGTATGTACTACTCGTCTTGAGCAACACACACAAAAAAGCTTAATTGCCTTTTTCTTGCGAGATGTCCTGTCCGAAATATTCACATTATATGTTTGAACCCTAGCATAGGTTAGCACAAAATTTGTTTTTCTCATTTTTGACTTATTTTCCGTTTATTGGAGTTTACATGTTAATTAATAAGTCGGATATTTCCAGAAGTAATTGATGAGTCAGAATAGGATTTACACTATCGCATACCCAACGCACAAAACTATTCTGGCTAAACAGTGCGCAGTATATATACGTATTTCACTGTACGCAGTGGACGTTGACATCTGCAGTAAACGTTGAACATCTGCAATAGACGATTACATGGCATTGGACTATTATATGCCTAGTATGCATTGTACATACAAGGAACATACGCGTAATAACTATTGTTCTTACACAATGAATATTTAAGTGCATATTTGACATTTCTATGCCTTGTACGTAGGCACTATACGTGCGTGGGAGATGTTCACAGGTGTAATAAGTGTTGTACAAGCGTAATTTAGGTTTTAATATCCAGTAAACAATTATTTGAGTAGTATTGTAGAACCAAGAATTAAATACCATGCGTGTGCGTATATTTTCACGGACCGACTTTTTGGCTTACCTATTTGGTCTGACTTGTCATTCGGTCCTATGGGTTAAGAATGTCACGCCTTTAAAATTTGTACTTTGTAACTAATTATCGAAGATTAGAAATGCCCATTTCTGTTGACGGTTCGCGGGCAGTGACCTGGGTAATGGGAATTCATATTAGTTTATTTATTAATATTGATATTAAATCGTTAGTTTGAAACCCTGACTTTAAAATGAGTATTGAAACTCCGAAGCGGAAGTATCAGCAAGGATCAAAAGTCAGTGATCAGGTACTACGAAATATAAAATTATTTCTAACGAAACTTAAGAAAGATAGCGAAGTTTATTGTGGCAGAATTGGTGTTGAAATTAATTCGTTCCCCGTGTGTATAAAAAATGTGACAGCTTTGACTGCTGAATTATGCTGTGTCATTGCTTCCAAAGTCGTAAAAGTGACTCAAGAGACAAGCAATGAAAATAAGAAACGAGCAAAACTGGTAGAGGGAAGGAAAGCTTATGAATGGGATTCTTTTCTTACTGCTCACGTAATTTACAAAGACAAAATTAAATAATGTCACAATATGTATATTATTCGCGAGTTTAAGCCATTTATAAATTTTAACTTAGGTGCGTAGAGTTTGCCACCGTTTTTACGCCAGAAAAAAATACCCAACGACTCAGAAACTTTTGGAAACATGCGCAGAGGATGATAATTTTCCCAAAATGAAGCGCGAAACTTTCAGAAAATGTTTGACTATTAAATATGGTTTTAAGTATAAGAGAATTATTAAAAAACCAGTATATCTTGAGCGGACAGATATTGTTGCTCAACGTAACTACTACCTACGTCATATACGACACTTTCGACAAAAAGCGTACAATTTGTATTTTTCGGATGAAACATGGACATCAGCCGACCAAATAATATTTGGCAAATTATTTTGAATATGAAGAAGCTTAACGATTTTAAGCGAGAATTTAATGGGAAAGTATTGTCCGACGTCAATAGATACACTGGTGGCTTCATGGTGAAAGACGGGAAGGTCATGTGATTATCTTACATGCTGGTAATTCAATAGTTAAACTTCTATCTATTGTTTTTTTTTCGTTCCTTAAATTGTTTTCTAAAAACAAGGTGGAGAAAAAGGGTTCGTACTTGAAGCGAAGAATGTTTTTATATCTTCAAATAAATCAGGAGATTATCATCGGTCTATTAATGCAAAACATTTTCTGAACTGGTTCCAAAATGTTTTACAATTCATACCTGACAAATCAGTGTTCGTTTTAGACCAAGCTTCGTATCATAAGCAACGGGTTTCAGGGACAGTTATGCCTGTAATGAGTTGGCGAAAGGCTGAAATTGTGAAGTATATGGAACATAGAAACATTCCGCTACCAGATCTGGTTCTTGGATTTAATGACATGACCAAAGCTGCTCTAATCACACTAAGTAAAGATTATCCGGTCAAAGTTAAATATGAGGTGGAAAGACTTGCAGAGGAATCAGGGAAGGACATTAAAGTCCTTTTCCTTCCTGTGGCTCATTGTGAGTTAAATCCAATTGAACTAATTTGGGCATTTGTGAAACGAAAAGTTTCAGAACTGAACACAATAGGGGGTACAGCACGCGTTTATGAGTTGACTCAGAAGTGTATTGATCTTGTGACAACGGAATTGTGGGCTGCTTGCGTCAAAACTGCAATCAGATTTGAAGATAAGTTTTGGGAAAGGGACAGGTTGATCGAGAAATCACTTGAACAAATACCATCAAATCCTAACCTGGTTATACAACTAGGAGAAGATTCTGAAAGCGACCACTACATTACGGAAAGTGAGGATGAGGAAACACAAAATTAATGTGAGTTATAATGCAAACTAATTTTATTAATTTTTAATTGCAATTTCAAATAACTCAAAAGTTGTCTTGAAATCATAATTAAAATTTGATCAGACTAAATGGGTAAACCAAAAAGTCGGTCCGTGAAAATATACGCACACGCGTGGTATTTAATTCTTGGTTCTACAATAAGCTTTCTACTTACGCATTATATGTGTATATTGTATGTGTGAAGTGCATATCTGCATGCTCCTCAAGTATTGAGGAGCAGTACTCATTATATGCACAGTGATCATTGTACGTGAATATTATGTGTGAAATAATACATGTGCAATATGCTTTTTCAGGCGCAGTGTAAGATTGTGTCTTCATGAAACGTTATATCTGCAGTGCGAAATTGTCGCTGTACATAATTCGTGCGAGGAAAAAGTAAGATTTGCAAGTATTGTACGCACAATATAAAAATTTACAGCACANGATTTGCAAGTATTGTACGCACAATATAAAAATTTACAGCACATTTGACTCCTATATGTGCAGTAAGCATTGCATATGTGAGGAAGCGGTTGATACTCAGTGAGTATTGCACGTGCGTAATTTAAGTTTGCATGTCTAGTAGACGGTTATATTATAGAACCAACAATAGATTACAGTGCGTGTGCGTAAAATTTTTTGGACTCACTGAAAAAGAATACCGCGGCTTACTGCTCACACCTGACCAAGAAAACAAGAAGAATAACTAAATTATTATTTATTCTCGGTCAGATGTGAGCGGTAAGCCGCGGTATTCTTTTTTAGTGAGTCCGAGAAATTTTACGCACACGCATTGTAATCTATTGTTGGTTCTATAATATGAACACTGCTCGTGGTTCACACGCATTGTATGTAGGTATTTTATGCGAATTGCACATGCCCACTGGACGTCTACACCAGTAGGTTACATTGAGCATATCAGGATATGCGCAGCGAGCGATGCATGTGAGCAGTTGGTGCTTAGATGCACAGTACACATTATACATCTGCAATTGGCCTATACAGGCTGTTCCAACAAAAAGATAACTGACTTTCTTTAACTCCACTCAATTTGAGTTGAAAATACTTTCTCCAGTTATCTTTTTTTTGGAACACCCTGTATGTTCATAACTAAATTCACGAATTGAAACTAAATTTTTGTGATTTCTTTTCACTTATCATTTATCAATTTATACAAAAATACTTTTTACCATTTTTCACCATTGGCGAATACCGGGTGGTATTTCGCAGGCGGATATATATTATGAATCTTCTTGTGGTAAAGTTGTTTCAACGGACATTCATCCATTGGACTTTCAAATATGCTAATCTCGCGTCTAGTTCAGATACTTAGGTATAATTATAGTGTAAAATCGTTTGGCTTTGCTAATGCCACCGTTACAGCATAAACCTTTTGTTTGAGAAACCAGAAAATGTTGAAAAATTTTACGTGAAAATCTTACTTGCAGTGTAATTGCTCATGAAACTTTTGTTAAACACTAGTGTTGCAGAAGAAGAGTTTCATTCCGCCAAAACTAAATCAAACCCAATTTATTGCAAGGTTTCATAACACTTTCCTTGCAATTTCCCAATTGTCTAGTTTTTACTAGGGGATGACTGTTGTAAAAATTTATAATTGTACAACTGAAGTTTTCAAACACCATTTCCCGACTGGATTGTCTTAATTTTCATGAACAAATAATTTAGATAAGGATTGAATGTACCAATGGTAACTGCAGAATCAAAAAAAAAAGCTTCACATCAAGCGAGCACATCCTGAAATAAAAGGCCGAATGTTTCACTACCAAGACTTGTAAGGTCTAAAGAAAGGGAAATTTTTTTTGAAATTAGATTTGTAGTTGCCGAGCAAATCAAGCATCCAACTGGTTATGCAATAAATCCTTGTTTATTTTCGTTTACTAGTCGAATCTACAGTAAAATTGCTTCTTAAAGCAAAGAAACCACTTTGTGTAATTGGATCACAAGTTAACCTATATCCTGGATCAATAGAGAAATTATCGAAAGCAGTTAAGGGTCTAAAAATACCCTTGTATACCATTTCTGACTCCAAAGGACTCCTTGGAAAATCACACAAGTATCTCGTAAGGTCAAATCATATAAACTTTAGTATCGTTTAGATGATATTCTTTAATTTTCAGTTAAGTCAAGATGGGAGACTAAAGGATGCACTACCTGAATCAGATTTTGTACTTTTAGCTGGTACCACATGTGATTACTATACAGTCATGTTTGGATTAGGATTGCCGCAGAAGGAATCAAAAATTATTAGTATTAACCGAAGCTTACATTTAGGAACATTGGTAAATTTAAGTTCGACGATAACCTATTCACTTACACTAAAACTAACGTGATAGCTGCTAACGCTAATGGTAAACGTAAGAAATTTACGTTAACGGATTAGTTGACATTAGCCTGGATGGCACATTGTATCTTATGTTGATATTTGACAGAGAACAAGTTCCCCGTCCAGATTTGAAACAGGGTATAACCCAAAAATTTTGTTTTCGTAGGGACGATCCCACCACATCTTTAGGTTATCCTGACCTAATGGACTACCTAGCGATTTAGAAAAAGACAAAAAAAAATTTGTTTTTCTTATTTCTGTTCTACATGCCAACTAAATTAGAAAAAATAAAAAATTATTTGTTAACATATTCTGAAACCCTAAGTGCAAAAACGATTGGGAAAATGATGTTTTAAACATTGACTTTATGAGTGATGCCCTGCCAGTTATCTTCAACAAGTCTTTTTGCCTGGTGGGGTACGCTATGTGCTTTAAGTTTCTTTACAGAAATAGCAAAACCTTTATTAGTATAGAAACATATGCTTCACCATCCCTTGGGTTTATCAGCAGCACTTTAACTATTCCATAAATTTCATATAGTCAGATAATATATTTAAGTCGACAAAAATTCACTGCAAAAATCTCAATAAAAATATAGATTGCTATAAGAAATTTTTTCTGAGAATATGTAACTATTTTCCCTTGTAAAAATTTACAGAATTCTGATCGTTACTGGAAACTAACACAATTTGTACTGAGTGATGTGGGTTACTATTTGATAAAACTATCGAATGCACTACAACAAGTAAACTATTCTTCACCGGAATCCTGGGTTACTCTGCTTCGCAAACGAGAAGATGATACAGAAGCTTACTTGAAAAAGGTTACTTTTCACAATTACATGTATATGATTATTTTCTATCCTCACAGGGTCTCTGGTGATAACATTAATAACTAACTAGAGTAAAAGTTTCACGATAATGCAGTACTTTTTCTGGAGTCAAAGTACTGCATTATAATTTACGCTCGGTTCAAGTACAAATCCAATTTATTCCAAAAACATTCAAAATTTATAATTAGAAAAATTTACTAAAGAAACTATGAAGAAATTAGAAGTCCAATTAAAAAATATATTACTTCATAATTTTTTTAAATTTAGGTTTGAGTATACATTTGGAAGAAATTTAATATAATAAAATCAATTTCTCGGTAATAAGAAAGTAGATTAACAAAACAATAGACTCAGTAAGAAGTAAGAAGAAACCTGCTAAACCATGAAGAAGTTTATTTAGTTTAAAGTTGAACGTTGCCTTCTTAATTAAGAATGGACAATTTGTCCATTCGAGGTGGTTGGGGCTGAGTGTAAAGGAACTCTGGCCGGGCACTATGTAGGTTTAGCTGAAGGGTTGGCGAAAAACAAGCACATTTCAAAACCGTATAATTTTAACAACTAATAAACTGTTTTCTGCGTTACGTGGTGAAGGATTATGTTCCAAGCAGACCTCAATTGGTGCTTATTTCCAGCATTCTCGCTGTGTTTATGAGTATGTACGCAATAGATTTTCAGATTTTCTAATTGCATTTTTACTTTATAATTGTTTCTGATCTCAAATTACTGAAAATGAAATTTCTAGGTCGTGAGAATATCAATTCTTCATGAATTTAATGCAATCATTGCTGTTAAAATTGCTGTTCTTGTTTATTTTCTAAGTTAGTTCCTTTTTGTAACTCAAGGAATTTAGGCAACTTAATGAACAACGGATAATGTTATGATAACACATACCAATTTAATTTTTTTAAATACAATAAAATTATCAAGTAAATCTTTTTTTATTGCATTTTTTATTTTTTATAGTATTTATAGCAAATATTTTAATTTATCTTAGCTTCTAAAACATTTTGCATTTTTTTGGAATAAATCTGATGAATTACCAAAATTAAGGAAAAGCAGAGAAATTTCGCTCTTTGACGACGTTTGGTTTCAGAAACTACGATCTCTCGTCATTTATCTCCGAGTGAAAACGGCTTTACTTTGTTAGTAGTATATGGCTATATTAAATATTCTTTAGAAATTACAATTAATCTTGGGATCCACAAAGCAATGTCTTCTTATACTATTATAACTAATACGTGCAAGAATTTGCTTTTTCACAAACAAGAGTAGAGTTTTTGTTGAAAAAAAAGAGTACAGTTTACTACACTTCTAGCCATCGATGAGAGATAGTAATAGCTAGGAAAAACTCTATAGAAGGTATGTGGTTTTCTGAGGACAAATCGCCAAGAGAGATTATACAAGAGGACCAATCACGAAGAGAGATTAGATGGGAGTTGGTAATGTTGACCAATCATGAAGAGAGATTAGAGCTTTTTGGGCTCATTCTCTCTGATAAGCTTTTCCTATCTATTAATATCTCTCATCTATGACTTATAGCCACCTAGTCTACATATATTTTTACTTCATACTCCATCTCCCATTAGATTTATTTTATAATTACAAACTGTTTACTATAATTACATATTTTTAGAAATCTCTGGAAAAGTCAAACGTCCACTTGAATCCTGCCGCTTTGATGGCTAAAATAGAGTTATCACAGAAAGATAAAGATATTGTATGNTCAAACGTCCACTTGAATCCTGCCGCTTTGATGGCTAAAATAGAGTTATCACAGAAAGATAAAGATATTGTATGGGTGCTGGAGACAGGAGATTTTGCTGATTTGGGAATCTATTTTATCAAGTACGTTGATATTATTGAACTAATCCTAAGAACCTAGTAAAACATCTAAAGCAAACTTCTAATGCCAGAACCTAATATTTTTTGCCTGCCTTACTTCCACTTTTCAAATGTCCTCTAGGCATAAAATATAACGAATAGATATTGATTTGCTAGCCACACTTGTCAAATTCACAATTTTATATTTGTGTAAGCTGTAACAAATAAAATTGTGAAAATTTAAACAATAATTATCACATAATCAATGTAGCTGAAGTACTTTAGCATGTTATTAACTCATAGAAGAATATATAAAGAATATCTGATAAAATATTCAGAATTAAACACAATCTTAAATTCAGCTCTTTCAAATGGGAATATTTATATAGACCACACCATCCACTTCGTTGGGTCAATTCTGCAAACTTTGGTGCGGTTGGTTGCAGTATTGGGTACGCCATAGGAGCTAAAATGGCCTATCCAGACAAGGAAGTGTGGATGATTTGTGGTGATGGAAGTTGTGGATACACACTAATGGATTACGATACACTAATGAGGCATAATGTGAGTTGATTTATTTTTGAGCTACTATTTAATAATGCTACAAACAGACTCATTAATAAGTTTTTTGAAACGAGATTAACTAGTACAGTATATTCCAAATTAAAGTTAACTGAGCATCAATTCGACTAATGTGATAGTAGTTCTAGTTCAGAAACAAAATCTTGTGGGCTCTTACGCATGATACATTGACTCAATAGCAATTATTTTGCTTTTGGATATTCCAACAATCATGATTAGTGAAATCCTTTTTTCAGGCACCCTAGTATAGATTCGAATTTGGCAACAAGCTTTAAAGGCCAATTTAGACTCTTACGTAAGCGTTCCGACACGTCAAAATGCATCCGACACGTCATTTTGTCTAAACGGAATTTATTCCGCAACACCTCTTTTGTANCTTTAAAGGCCAATTTAGACTCTTACGTAAGCGTTCCGACACGTCAAAATGCATCCGACACGTCATTTTGTCTAAACGGAATTTATTCCGCAACACCTCTTTTGTAAGTAGATTTGGCGGATGTCAATTTATACTCCACCAACAACAAACCGCTGATGTTTTTGGTAAAAAATTAAGCGGGTAAACAGAATTTAAAATACATTCCGAGTTTATTAGCAAAGATTTAGTTTTTGTGCATTTTGAATCACAAATTATTTTATAACAAATTTAATAAGTTATTACAAATAATTTTACAAATTAAAAACTCT
>NIPM01000518.1:13403-127352 GCA_002738285.1 Holacanthella duospinosa
TTCTTCAACCTTTTGAAGAAATAACAAAAATCATCAGTGAGTCAGAATCAATAATTTCAGAAGTACTTCCATGTCTTATGACTCTCACAAATTATTTGGAAAAGGATCACCATAAGCATTTTGGAGTAGGGAATCTGAAAGAAACTCTCAAAGTTAGCGTAATAGGTTCAAAAATTTGTTCAAAAATTTAAGCTACACATGCGCTACATTCTTTGTTCCGCGTTACAAGTTGTCTTTAATCGAAGCATAAGCCCTTGAAAATTTGGTAGCTCATCTAGTGGCAGAAATGTTTGAAAACTATAAGAAGCATCTCAAAATTCCGACTGCAGAAAATCCGTCTACAAGTAATATCCAAAATCCTCTTGACACCAACAAGGCTCATAAATCATTTTGAAAAAATTTCGCAGAAATTTGAAGAAAAAATTAAGCGCAAAATATCACGACGATTAAACAAGTTACTTCATCCCATCAAGTAGTCTTCACAAGTGAAATCAGGTCTTATACTGTTATACGAAATGTAGACAGGTAAGAGTCGATTTTCATGGTGGAAACACAGCCACTCGGCCTTTCCAAACATGACTCTGTTAGTGCGGAAGTATTTATCAGTTCCTGCCAACACAGTTTTTGGCGAACGATTATTCTCTGAAGAAGGGTTTGTATACGAAGATAACCGTTCCAAACTTTTCATGAACATGGCGAATAGTTAACCTTCCTCAATCGTAATTTAAAAGTATTAGATTTTGAGTAAAAGTGAAAGATCTAGACTTCTCTCGGCTTTTCAGAGTATCTCGACAAGTTGTGCAAGATACATTATACAAAATACATAATTCATTGGTTGTGTAGCACAACCAATGAATTTTAATTTTAGATTATTTAGGCAATTAAAGATGAGGCACAGTCCAAATTTCCTTACTTATTTCCGTATTGAAAAATACGTTCAATTTTTAAAATATTCGAAAATGTATTCGAATAGTTTGCTAATATCATTTTTAAAATATTACGAATACTATTATTCGTGAAAGTGTCCGAATAGTTTCGAATATTCGAATTTTTGAATATTCGGGACATCCCTATTAAAAATGGTTATAACCAAACCCAACTATATATAGATAAACGGGAGAGAGGGAGAAATTAAACTTTACCGAGATAAATTAATTGAAGAGTGATAAAAGCGGAGATCTAAGACAATCTAGTTGTCTAATAATGGCTGTTTTAACAACGGTCGTTTGCTCGTAACCGGTGGTTAGAAAAAATTTAATCAATGATTTATATTGTAATTGCAGAAAATTTGAGGATTTAACTTTAATCACTGATTAATTGGCGTAGGGATATATAACGATTGGAATTATTCCCAAGTTGCTAGATCGAGCGGTCATCAAGATCATTTAGATTGAAGTTTGTGGTACTTACCGATTTAATGACAGATTAACTAACCAACCATTGTTGAACTGGCCATAAGCTGGTTTAAAAATTAGTCTTGTTTGATCACCATGAATTTTAATGACTATAAACATATGCTAATTAACACATCGAAAATGAAATATCAAATACTCTAATCTCTAGTTTTTTTGAGACCCCGAATCGCAATATTCACCTGATTGCAAAACATTGTAACTATTAAATTTTGATTTTACAGGAAACGCAAACATTGATTTGCACATAACCACTCAAAGTGTGACACACGAGGAATTTTGAAATGAGAAGTAGAAGTGAAATGTAGTTGGCATAGAAAACATTGAATGCAATACCACGTATCACAGAGATACGTGGTTTTGCTGTTAAGGGTCTGAGGTCTTCAAATACAACGTCTTCAACTGAACTAAATTACTAATATGTGGCAAGGTTCATTTAAAAATTTTAACACTTTTAGTTTTCTCCAAGGAAGTAACTTTATTAACATTATAATTAAAGTTTTATAATAAATAATACCACATGTTGGCCGGAGCAGGAAGAGGAAGGTAAATTTAAACCAGGTATTGCACACTCCTCCAATTACTTTCCTCCACCAACTCTGCAGTTGATAAGGAAAAAATTTAAGTGGTTTTACAACTAAATTTGCTATTTAAAAATTTTCAGACAACGTTTTCATAATAAGCCCTGCTCATATATATGACAATTTAATTTATAAAAAATTGCATGACTTTATAAAGCTAATCTTAAATGAATAATAAGAATTGAAGGGAGCCGTTGAAGAAAATAACTTTGGGTTTTGATTTTTCCAAAATTATCGTATCCGTGGAGTAAGAGTGAAATATTAGTAAAAAGTGTTTAGCTGTTTTGCAAAGTACTAATAATAATTTTAATAATAGTTCAGCATATTATTGCAAAACTAGAATTAAGTTGACCAAGTAGGACGCAATGTAACTGTAATAACATTACCCAATTTATCTGTTCAACCAACTTATACTAATTTATACGAATATTAGTTGAGTTTTATTTCCTTTGGAATTAACAATTTCAATTTTATCTTTCCTTGTGCTAGAAATAACTGAAGCGGCAATAATTTAGATAAAAAAATTAACTCTAGGATGGTTTTGTCAACCCCTAGTTAAAAAACTGGTTCATTGAAAATTTTAGGTGAACAACATTTATTTTGACGCCCGTTTTACGCTTCCGCTTCATCTATTCCTCATCTTTGTCGAGGTCGTTGTCGTGACGTCATTTCTTATATTTACATGTTTATGGTTTCGCTGAATGTTAGTTGGATGAAAAATCATCCAATGTTCATTCAAATCACTTTGTAATTTTGTTGAAGGAAGTATATATTGAAAAAATGAAACTATTCACGAAGTAAAAAGTATCTCTTGGTCAAACTTCTGTTGGAGGAGATGAGGACGAGATGAAGATGAAAAAAGTGGAAGCATAGATTGTTTTACTCAAACAAACTTTTATCCGATGATCGTCCGAGCAACGCCCGGACGATCATCTGATGAAACATAAATTGGATAATCTGCCGGTCATCAGACGAAACGCCGGAGGAACAACAGATGCAGCGGAAGTATAAAGTATAAGCCTATTCTCCACCGACGAGAACAACGTGAAGAATAATTTCAAACTTCTGTATTAAGCTAAAACATTTTCCAATGATGTTAGGACCATTTAGTGTAGTACTGACCTAAAATTTAATTTTCGAATGTTTGAAAATATCAATAAAACAGCTTTTCAAAAATTAAAAAAAGGTACGATTGAGTACACTTAGTTTGGGCCCAATTAGTCCAATAATGAAAAACTTGAAAAGGAAAATGAAAAACATTTTTAAGACCTTTGAGCCTTGCCCTACCCTTCTTTCTTATTTTTGATCCCATATAGCAATATTAGCAGATAACAATATTGAAGACACTCTACAGTGCTTTTTCAATGTTTTGTTTTCTCCGCTTGTAAATTTTTGGTTGATTTGGCGGTGAGATTGACCAAACAAAATCAAAAACGTTGGGTCTAATGAACAATATTATAAATTTAATATATTTATTATTCGCTATCATGAACATCGGTTGCTATGGACCGAATTTCGTGGTCCCTAAAAATTTGATAAACTGGGTTTTCAGTATTTCATACACATAATCTAAGATTAAGCTTAGCTCAATTAACTAGGACAATGGGACATAAAAATTTCTAACATTCCTTTTTATAACACATAGCTCAATATTGTCACTGTCGTCGGAAATGACGGTCGTTGGGGCGAAGTCTGTCGGAAACAAATTGCAATTTTTGGAACTGATTATTCATGTACTCTCGAAGTAAGTTTCATTAGATACATTATGAAGTATGTGTTTCGCACTCGGTTACTAGTTTACAGTATAATAGCTTATTGTAAACTACATTAAATGTCTACTACGCAGTTTACAAAATATGATGAAGTTGTGAAACCTTTCGGAGGAATCGGATATCATGTCGATGAAACTAATGGATCTAACCTGATTGATATCCTGAAGAGTGCGTCGACGCAGAGCAGACAACAAAGCATCCTAGTCAATGTGCTAATAGGATTGACTGACCTAAAAGACGGGGATCTCTAAGAGTTAAATCTGATTGCATGTTTATCATTGTAAAAAAAATTTCATAATTACAAACTCTTAATATACTGTTATAAATTCTAACTTCTTTGGAAACAACACATCAAAATCAATGTACAGTGCTTTATATTACTATTATACACGAATTTGCACGTGTAATTTGTTCATGACTAATTTATCCAGCATAAAAAGTATTAAAATTTGGAATTTACTGATTTATTCAATCGACCCAAACTATTTAAACACATATAACATCGAGTTCAATATTTGAGTAAATTTCTGAATGCTACTGCAAATAATCTTCAATTTTCATTATTACTATATTGAAAACTGGTTTACGTCTTCATAATATTTGAATCCAATGGATTGCTGTGAACATTTAACTGTAAATCATATGTACAACCTTCTCTACCTTTTGTATGCTACACATTTTTAAAAAGTTGTGCAAATGATAGTTTTTCTATTTCATAACGAATTTCGTAGAAATATAATCGCTGAATTAATCGAGATAAGGTAGGGGTTAACTAGTTCATGAGTAAAGTTGTTGGAATTGGCAACGAAATTTTACAGCAATAATAAGTTTCTGTATTTGATGAACATATGCTTAATTTATGTTTCGCTGTAACTACTTATGTCTCTTTAGAATTCAAAGGACTGGTCATTTTGATTTTGTCCGATAATGAATAAGAATTTTGTTTGTTCTCTTGATTTATGTTAGCATATAAGGTTTGGCAATTAAAGAATTGATATATCGGGCTTATAGATGTATATATATATATTATACGATATTGGTTTGCAATAGCAAGAGGTCAAAATCTAAGAGTTGTAGAAGGAGTAGACATGCTTTGGTGATAAAGTATCGGAATTAGGTCTGGGTATTCGGATTTTATTGTGTTGGGTTCATACCTATTCATATAAATATTTCACCATTACAAAATCATTGTTTCAATCCAAATGTATCACATGTGAGGTCTTATAAACCTGCTGCACTACATTTCTCTGCATTTTCCTTGAAGAAACTGAATAGATTATTTCATCTGTGGAGTGAAAAGTAACTTAAAACTAGAAATTCTGTAGTATTTGACAGGGTTCAATGAATAAGTTCATATTAAGTGTGTTCGTGCTATTGCCGTATTTATAAGAGGTTAGCTCTGAAGAATCTGAGAAAGTCAATTTTATAAATATTCAGCCTTTCTTGGATCCAATAGACCACTGTTGGTCGAAGGTTATATTTTATAAAACTCTAGACTTTGTTTCTCCAGCATATCCTATTTTAACATCTTCTTTTGATAGCAACAACAAAAAAAATGAGATAGGAAAGTACCATTGTAAAACAAGTGGAAATGATGAAATTATAGGAATATGTGAGTCTGTGCTAAGGAATTTTCACATTAGACACGTGGTTTGTCTTAGCATTACTTTGGTACATCCTCGAAATTGGAAGCCACTGGTAGATGCCTATTGGTATGTACACAAATACTGGAGTGGATTTAAGGAGATTACAAAGATAATCACGATAACTGGAAAAAATAAGAAAAAATATAATTCATAGCTATCAATGGGCGTGAACCCATTCTTTATATCACGTATCCATTTTCAAATTTTAACAACGCCTCAAGACTTCTTGAATAAATCACCCAATCGTAATGATCAAATTGGATATATAAATGAATATCAATTCTACCCAATGATACCTGTAACATTGGTATTGCTTCCTCCAAACAAAACATCAGCGTCGGAAATTGACGTGACTTTACACATAATACTGCCTTGGAAGCAATTACGTAGTAGAGCAATTCATCACACGTTAACACGCGAAACAGGTAAGCGATTGCAATAATAGTTTTTCATTGATGCATATCGTTTTAATCACAATATGAGCATGTATTCTCCACTAACAGGTTTAAGTCGCATTTGGCTAGACAAACTACACGCAAATTTCACCAAGGCGTCAAACGATGTAAAGATTTATGTGGATCCACAACCTGAAGCATATCATGCATCGAACTTTATTAAAACGGCATTCAATAATTGTTACGTCGGTAAAAGAATTTTACAGAATTCAAAAGAGTTAAGACATATTGATGTAGTAGTTATTGGTATGAATAATCCTTACGTTTCAGGATCAATGGGATACTTTTTACCCCTCTACTATACGAGATTGCCGCTGTTAGTTGTTCCCGTCTGCGAGACATTGTGAGTTTCAAGGATTATTTAATGGCATTCCAAAGTGAACTTTGATGGTCATTGGCTTTTTCCTTCATCACTTGTTCTGTAGTTTTGCAGTTAATTTTTTTGTATAATCATATACGTGAGCCTTCTTACTTGCTTTTATTTTCGATTCTTGTCGAAAATACCCTACATATGTCGAGACAAATGTTGCTTTATTACATTCCAAGGACCGATATTTCTGACGAGCATTGTTTTATCTAATAGTTACAAAGGTGTCGTCATAACTACATTAGTCAGTCCACTTAAACTAATAGGATTGGAATCGCTTCAAGTAGCAACTGAGGCAAATTTGACATTCTTGTATAATGCTAGCTTTGATATTCATCGGGATTGTTGTAGATTACCTCAGACCTTGTTGCACGATGTCGCTAGCAATTACGATAAGATGGTTGGTATAGTAAAGGAATGCAGAGACCAACTATATATGAATAGTGAATTCTACAACTTAATGTGGGGAAATGTAGGAACCGATCTTAAAAGAGTAAAAATGTTTTGGAATAAATACATTGCGGATGGAGGGCGCAGGGAAATGAAAGAAGAATCCAATAATAGGAAAGATAAATTTGATATCAGAATTACTAAACTCCTACAATCAACTCCATGTAACGTGTCAGTTGAAGAAGAGTTTCTTAAATGCAACGATACAATTTTTGTAGATGAAGAAAATAATATCAAGGTATTGCTACTGCAGGCAAAATACAATCCTGGGAGGTTGCAACGGCTATACAAAGTTAAGGATACACTACAGGACCTTCCAGTTTCTATTAACGGGATACAAATTTGGAACCTTGTGATGATAGCTAGAGAACTTTAATTCAAAAATTGCGAATTTACGTCGANTACAAATTTGGAACCTTGTGATGATAGCTAGAGAACTTTAATTCAAAAATTGCGAATTTACGTCGAGGGAGGATTTTATGCTAAGTACGAGCAGGAGCAAAATTTATATGCTATGTCAAATCAACTAAATAAAGTTCGTAATTCAGTAGGCAACTTGGTTGATCCAAGCACTCGCCCAATTCCTTTAAGTTTTCACACAAATATACGTGTAACTTTTCTGGTTTTCTTTATTGGAATAGGAGTTGCCTTTATCGGTAATATTCTTGAAAATTGCATCTTCAGTTTGCAATGGTACTCAATGTAGCCAAAAGTAACACAACTTATGTGACGCTTATAGGTTCATACTTTTGCTTTTTGGCATTAAAACACTATTAATTTCGTATGTGAAGAAAATGTAGTTTTCAATAGTCTACAATAGTTCAACATTAAAGACGGCTGAAATTGAATTTATTTTCAAAGCAACATAATATTTGACATTTTACACAAATCCCTAATCTAAAATGAAAAACCAAATAAGTATTAGTGGCATTACCTCGAAACGCAAACATCACTAAAGCGACAATGAAATATTCAGGTTTCAAACAGCGTGTATAACTGAGTAGTTATTTAACCTATTCGCGGCAATATACTTCATTGTCATCATGACGTGAGTTGTGTCGAACTTTCAAGTGCTTTGAACAGATACAATAAATACTTGTAACCAACATTTTATAAGGTAAACACCTAATGTATTGCAAATACGCTACCAAGTACAAATCTTTTATCCGAAAAAAGACATTGTAATTTCCGTATTAATCCCACATGCTTAAGCGGCAAAGGCTTGAACTTAAAAAACCAACATAGACCTTATAGAAACAACCATAGTTTACAAAATAATGTGAAATTGATATTAACAAATATTCTGATGTTGATGCGAAAACTTATTAAATACTCTTAACCAAATAGCATTGTGCCCAAGGCCGGATTCAAATATTACAGTTTTCTAAACAATCATTTTAAAATTAGAGTTGTGTGCGGTAGTCATTAAATTGTATTATGATTTAGTCAGCGAACGACATATCGTGATCAGAAATTTCAAAAATTTCTACTCAGACACTGCTATCAATAGAATTTTCTAATCTTAGAACGGGATTTTGAGTAGATTTGATTAATTCCGTGTTTCTTTCAATCAGTCTATCGCGAATCCAAAATTTCTTTTTTTACTTTTGAGTTTTGACTTCTATATTATTTAAAACAAGTTGCCAGGATTTATTTCGTTTTTGACTTGGAGAGACCAGGTTTCATTACAGTAAAATATGTTGTACCCTGTGTCCCGGAAATGTTTAACGTGGCGTAAGTTGTACTCATGTTGAGCTGCTATTTCATCGCATTCCAGGAATACAGGTTTACTGAATAATTTATGATATTTAAACTTGATTTTTTCAATTAATCATTTTCTGAATGTTTCTTTACCAACTCTTCGGATGTTGTCACCTTCTAAACATTTTTGGTGCAAGTTTTTGATTGTAGAATACGCACTACTTTCATAAATGCGATGACAGATTCCTATGATTACAAGATTGTAGACGAATTAATTTGTTTTGTGTGACGATTAGGTGTAACGTTTTCAGTTTTGGTGGTAGAACTGTGAATGACGTTTTTACCCTTGATACGTTAACACCACATGCTTTAGCAGTGCCTGAATTACAATTCTAATTGCCATTTTTTTCAGAAATTTCTTAGGTTTCTCCCACCCAACTGATTGTATACACTCTCCTTCAACATAATTAGAAACTGTTTCACCTTCAATACAGCCATTTTAAATTTTTGGTGGCAAGCTAAAAGTAAATCAAAGAATAAGACTTATCTGAATTGCAAATTAAACTTTTTAATTTCACCCCCAACAAATTTAAATAAGAATACGCGCACATCTCAAAATGAAAAACAAAAAATCTCGCGGCAAGAACTTTGACGGCTCAATGCTATTTGGTTTGAGAGTATACCTAAACCTAAAAGGTGTTGTTGATAAAGTTACATCAACTTTACTCTAAGATTAATACTTATTTGGTATTACTGGTTTACTCATATACAATATGTACAACAACACTAATAAACATCTAAGCAGCAAATAATATCATTATGTTATTATTAGTGATCCAGTTAGACCAATAAGTTCCGCGACCTGTCATCTCACGAAAGTTCGTCACAGAATATTCGTCAAAGGATATTCGTCACAGAATATTTGTCACATGGAAAGTTCGTCACACGGAAAGTTCTTTGCATTGAATGCTGGTCAATTGGAAAGTTCAAATATAAAAAATGTTGTTTGGTAAATACAGAGAGTATATTAGATGGTATAATTAATGAAACCATGATGCTTCTAATTATAATATAAAATAGATTATCCAGTCATATAATTTTTCAATTAGGAAATTGGTCGGAGAAGGTTAATTTATCAAGTTAATGCGGGTTGTTTGAGAACCGGAGTGGAACAATACAATAACCTTCCAATTCTTGACGATTGCACCAAACCACACATAAACTTGATTTAGGTGCTTAGAATTCTAACTTGCTTTTCAGTGGATGTGTATATAATTTGTAAATATATGCTTATTATATTATATTATATTGTTTGAATCTAATTTTAACTTAAATTTTGAAATTTTGGGCTTTCGTAGATAACCTTCAATCGACGTTTCGGGCATTGGATATTTCAGCTATTAAATTATTAATAATGTTATGAATATGATTTATTTGAACTTGAGAAGAAATTTATTCATTTAAAATTTTTCTAAGCTTCTGTGTGACGTATTTCAGGTGACGCACAATCAGTGTGATAAGTTTCATTTAACGAATATTCCGTGTGATAAAACTTTCTTTGTGACGAATTTTCTGTGACAAATCTTGTTCTGACAAATATTCGTGTGACCAAAAGTCATAAAGCCGGTTGTTGAAAAATTGAACGGAAAAGTTTCAACTGCAATGTAACGGTTCATGATACTTTCAATTCAGAAAACTGTATATCTTGACAAACAATTATCTTGAAAGAAATATTTTATGCGCCTAGATAGACTGTACGTGCTTCAAACGTTTCATAACAAGTAAATTAATGCATCGTAAAGAAGTTTCAAGGTATTCGAAACAAGAGTTACAAGGTGTAACTATAGCTGTTAGTTACACTTCAGATATCAAATTCAAAATTATTTTTGTTTTCCATAAATCTTAGCTTGTCTCTTGTCTTTTTTTATTCTCCGCTTTGGCTTATTCACTATGCATTTGCCATTTTGTAATTTAGCCACAAACATTTTCACCATCGCCTTAATCCCAATTGTTTCCAATTTTTTCTTTACCACAGCTACCTTCAATGTTTGTTGTCTACTTAATCGTTGACTATTTGCTTTCTTTCTTGATTATCTCGTTTTTGTTACATCCCTGACCTTCTACTACAGTGGAATTTTTCCAAAGTCGTATCTGATTTGCACTTGTTNTCTCGTTTTTGTTACATCCCTGACCTTCTACTACAGTGGAATTTTTCCAAAGTCGTATCTGATTTGCACTTGTTTATTTTCCTATAGAACCCTGATGCTCAACTACTTAAACTTATCCATAATTTTAATTCGTTTGAACGACTNCTCGTTTTTGTTACATCCCTGACCTTCTACTACAGTGGAATTTTTCCAAAGTCGTATCTGATTTGCACTTGTTGTTTATTTTCCTATAGAACCCTGATGCTCAACTACTTAAACTTATCCATAATTTTAATTCGTTTGAACGACTTTATTTTCACTAACTACAAACTCTTTTAGTGCAGGTATTAAATTCCAAAATATTTGGATTAGAAACTAATCAACCAGGATTAGAGTATATAGTATTTTAATTTCATAAAGATTTAAATGGTCATCTTTTTATTAAAATACAATTATCCTGTGATTTTATTGAATATTATTTATGAAGCAAGCGATATTATGTTATCATATCACATGTCATTACATAAGTTATGAATTCTAATGTTGATTTTTTTGTCTTGAATAAATATTTCTTACGAGTCAATATTTTAAAGCAAGTATTGGTAAGGGAGTTGCTTCTGTTGGCTTTTCAGCACTATTTACCTAGCTTTGGAGCGAACTGCCCCTATAATTGTGATTAGGCGCATGGAGTCAAAGCAAATGATGACTATCCGGTAAGGTATTCCCAGTAGAGTATGATAAATGTCAATACTTAGCCCATTTCAATGAAAGCAAACTTAGTAGTAATACCACGCTATCTGATATTTGAATTTTTTGTTTAAAAATGTATGCTGCATCGAACCATGTCTAAACTGTATATGTTATACCCAAGATATAAATTTTAACCTTTCTACTCTATCTCCTTAATTATCGCGAAAGCTGAATGTCAGAATGATGAAAAGTATATAGTACTCTAAATTTGTAAAAAAATGTAATATGTNCGTTCCTTGAACTGAGCAGCATCGTAACATTCCAAAGGGTTGTTCCTGTCTTTCAACCTCGGAAAATACACAACGGATAACCTTCTCCTTCTTGCCAATCGCGCTTCAAAATTGCTATAACGTTGCAACGCCATTTGGCTGAATTTTTAATTAAAACAAAAAAAAATTTCTAGCTTTTTGTTCTCTCAAGTGTGGTCGCAACCACCCTTACCTCTCACTAGTGTACTTACATAGTGTAAGAGGGAACTTTACATTTGGAATACAAAAAGTGCTAAGCTGCACTTTAGATTCGGAATACGGAAAGATAGGGCAGCCTAAAGTTTAAGTGCTCATTTGAGGTATCAACCAAGTGAAGAGTGGGATTTTCACATGGAATACCGATAGTGGTCAGCTTAGGTTCCACTAACACTTTACGGTCCCTAAGGGTTCATTGGGAATACGCCAGTTAGTACCTAACTTTGACACCGTACGAAGGCGAAGTGTACTCTCATAAATTTCTTAGCCTAAGTTATTATAGATCTGGCAAATTAAACAAAGTTTTATATTTTTTATTAAAATTCCCTCGTGATCATTTATCACTATATATCGTAATCATCGTAAATTACAATTTATTCATCAGTTTTAAATACTGTTTTACTACTACATAACTAGATTCATTTTGCACATTTTAAGCTTAATTAACATTTTTAAACCTTTCCAAATTACTTCTCGAGTTCATTGAAACTAATAATTGTATTCTTAAGTGTGTACTACGATATTAAATTATGCTGTTAATTACTTTCGTTTATAAATAATATACAATGTTAGTAGTGGTTTGTATTTGTAAAAAACAATTAAAAAATTGTTCAATCGGCAACAATTTTTTGAATTTAAATTTTCTGCCTAAAGATAAAGTAATTTTAACGCTTAAATCTGCGGGATGATATGCAACAGTGGGTAATCGACGAGGAGATAGAATTACTTTAATTATAACAATATTTTTACTATTCAGAACGTTTGTCCACTTTGTTTCCAAACACACTCTCTCAAATAAATTATAATTTCCATTCTTTTGAATTTTCGAGCTTATGTTAATTTGATGAAATTATAAAATTAAATAATTATAATAAAAACTTAGATATTTAAATTCAGTATAGTATGTAGAAATATTTCTAGGAAAATATCAATGGAAATTTCTAGGAAAATTCCTAGAATAACTTTTAGGAAAATTCTTAATAAACTCAGTATTTCCTATTATGAATCATACATATCATTTTAGCAATTGTAAATTGTACTAGATTGATCTATTATAATAATTGAAAGGAAGATACTCATTGCTCACTGTATGCAATATCTATCAAAAATAGAATAATTTTTGCTTGCCTACAATTTTGTGACCTAGACTTATTACTTAAATTTTTGTCCAATGCACCCGTTGTTAATTTCCAATCCATACAATGACACGGAAAAAACTCATTTCACATTAAAGCTGTATTTTCCAATCTACAACCTCACTCTTAATCTTTAAAGCAATTTAACTTCACACGACTACCATTGAGAAATTTACTCACTGCCTCATTCCCAATAACCATATCTGTATACATGGTTATAAACATAAATTCAACACCAGACGTATTTTAGTCGTTAAGCAGTATGGAAACAATAAAACACATTCGTCCGACTCTAATCGGCATAGGGATTGGGATTCTCGTATTGTACTTGAGAAAAGTAAATCGGAATAGGCAAAACAGACTCAAGTTGATGCTTGAGCCAGATTTACGAAAGGACAAAACGGGGGCGGAAATATTTATCGATCAAAACTTCAGAGTACCGCAGTTAAAGTACAAGTCGGAGACACCAGAATCGATATCACCTATCATCGCTGCGGTGCAAAGAGGAGGCATCAAACTTATTGATACTCGACAAGAAGTAATTAATTGATATACTGTTAAAATTTAATACTNGGAAACAATAAAACACATTCGTCCGACTCTAATCGGCATAGGGATTGGGATTCTCGTATTGTACTTGAGAAAATTAAATCGGAATAGGCAAAACAGACTCAAGTTGATGCTTGAGCCAGATTTACGAAAGTACAAAACGGGGGCGGAAATATTTATCGATGTTTTGAAGTCTCATGGCGTCAATTTCATGTTCAGCCTCTGTGGAGAATCGATATCACCTATCATCGCTGCGGCGCAAAGAGGAGGCATCAAACTTATTGATACTCGACAAGAAGTAATTAATTGATATACTGTTAAAATTTAATACTTGGTAACTTCGATACCTAGATAAAGATTTTGACGCCAATTTTAAGATCAAATTGAATTATTCCAATGGGTTATGTGGGATTGAAATTCTGAAAAGACAATTTAGAATTTCTCCTTGCCAAATATTTACAACCAAACTCATACCAAATTAATAATGTATTTTATGTATGAAATGTTTATATTTTGAAACCTTTTAGGCCACTGGTGCCTTTGCAGCTAAAGCGTATGCTCGACTTAGTCGCAGACCAGGGATTATGATTGTTACAACAGGACCAGGGCTCACGAACACCGTTACAGCGGCAAAGGATGCAACCAATGAAAATATTCCGATAATAATCATCAGTAAGTATTATAACACCATTGGGCTACTTCGTTCTACTGTGCCTTGCAATTCAATAATCTTTTGCATTATTCATGCAGCAACGATACCACTAAATATTCGCAAATATTTTTTCATCACCAATTGATGTAATAGCGAACACTAAAATTGCTGGAAAATTTCCTCTTGTTTATGTTTTGATGGCACCGCTTTAGTCAAGATAACGAGATACTCTACAAATATTGGGCCGAATTTATTTATTCATTACCATTTCCTCACCTTGCCCACTGCGACAGTAAACTCGTATAAGTTATTTTAATTCAAGGAGTAGATGGTAGCGACGCTAACTGTAAAGTTTCTAAAAGAGTTCGTGAGTTTGGCACCCTTAACTTTTTGGAATTCTAGGTTATATGTTTTGCGAGGGAGCGAGTGTCGTAAATATGGACTTTACGATCTTATTTCGAGTATTAAATCTGCTAAATAATTCCTAAAATTACATCAAATTCTATTTATTTCACGAATCTATAGGTGGTGGAGTCCCATGTTAAACAGCTCCTTAACCCATGGAAGTCCTAATGAATCACATAGGTTTGATGAAAAATGTTTGTAAGGATACATTTTCAATTGAACATAGAGACTCAATCATTCCTGTTATGAAGAAGGCATTCCAAGTGGCTTGCTCAGACTTACCAGGTATATATTCTCTATTGTATTAGTGTTTAATATGTAGTTAGGGCATGAACGTATTTGTATGGAGAATTCGAGATACGTTTTGCAGATGTGTGCATCAGTCTCAGCAAACACTTAACTAACCCGAAACTGTGTACACAAATTAGTACTTTTGTGACATGGTTTTGTTAAATTTAATTTTGTTTGAGCTGATGTAATTAACACAAATCCTATAAACTTACTCAATGAGCCCAAACCCCGCTTGGATTGATTTTATTTTACACAAACTGTACGCTTTACCTAATGATACACATACCNCAATGAGCCCAAACCCCGCTTGGATTGATTTTATTTTACACAAACTGTACGCTTTACCTAATGATACACATACCCTAGGGTTATGATATGTGAATTTTGGTATACCCAAATTATTTTACCCTTGATTCAACAAGAATACGAAAATGTATGTTTGCAAACTATCTTGAAGTACCCACTACTTAGAGACGCACATGGACGTATTTCGTTCACGTACTCAAACTATGCCTACGTCCTGTATGCTCCCTTTCTCCCGTATCCGACTTGAGATAGGAGGAGCCTACTGTATCGAAGTACTACTTTTGGACAATACATGTCGCCGCAAAAACTACTTTGTAGTNCGTATTTCGTTCACGTACTCAAACTATGCCTACGTCCTGTATGCTCCCTTTCTCCCGTATCCGACTTGAGATAGAAGGAGCCTACTGTATCGAAGTACTACTGTTGGACAATACATGTCGCCGCAAAAACTACTTTGTAATGGTACAATTCTAAGCATAAGGTAATACCATATTATCCTAATAGTGTAATAATTCTTGATAGTGATACCTCGTGGAATTATTATTCAAGGTATAATTTGAATAGTACTTTTACATTGTGATGCGAACAATGTAGTACGCTTACTGTAGAGCATTGTCTTGCCTAAGGTTGCTGTGAGGAATTCATCTAGTACAGCTAATAGTAGAATAGTCATTAGCTCAACTATTTTTTAAAATAATTATTTGAGTTCTGGTTGCCGGCCGGCAAGCGAGATTTCTTGCTTGCAATGTTGTCAAGATAAATTTGAAAAGTTAGATAAAGTGACATGAATTTAAGCAGCTTTTAGTTAGCTAAAAGAACCAACCGAGGAATTTTCTATTGTAAGTAATGCTACTCATTACCCATTTATCACCTGACCTCAAGAGTTCTCACATCCATGTATTCAAGAAAAACGTTCGCGAATTATAATAAATAAAGGCAATGATTTTGATTTCACTTGAGTTTTGGGATGAAAAGTTTACATGGAAAATAGAGTTTTGCGCCGGATTTAAACATTAGGTTTGAATTATTGGTCTATTAGTGATCGTTAGGTAGATAGGCCGCGCAAACTTTTCGAGGGAAATGAACTACCTCTACAAACCGACAGGTTTGTGGAGGCAGAGCGTCCTTTATGCCGCCATCATGGCAAGGCGTCCTTCTTCCCTTTATTTATTATACATTGCTGTATTGCAATGATAGAGTAAGATTGGGGTTTGGACCTCAAGAATCTACAGTATGTGAGGTAGCGAAGAATATTTTTTTTTTAATTTTTCTTTTTTTTCGGAGGGAAACCTAAACTATTGGTAAGGAAAGTGTTGTGTCTCATGATGCATCCCATGAACCATGCAACATATCTGGGCACATTCAAAGCGTAATCTAATTCATGTTATGAGATTGGACATTTATCATAATTGCAAATTTCCAATTATATTAAATCTCAAATTGTCTAATTCTGTCACTCGAGTTACCCAAATTTTTGTGCCAAAATTTTTTTGCCAGCGTAAAATACAAGTATTAAAAAATTATTTTTCTTCTCAAATGTTTTTATATATTTTCGAAGATTTGCTTTCATTCTAGATAATATTTAACATGGGAAGGATTTTATTCCTTTGGAACTATTTTATTAATATTTTTAACCGCGCACTTAATTTGTTCCTTATGTTTAATTGGCTAAGATAAATCCATCTATGCTCTAAACGAACAGACTCTAGTGTGAAAAAGACCCTCTGCATCCGATTCAAAAGAAAAAATTTCCGACTTTAAGAAAGTTTCCACTAGTGTCAGCTTTGAAAGTTTCAACTAGTCTTCACCATGACTCATAGTTTAGCTGCGTCAGATTCACTGAATCTCTAAACATCTGGAGTCCGATTTTCGGATCCATGAGTATGTCTGCTTGATTTTGGGAGGTGACTTTGACTAAAAAAAACNACATCTGGAGTCCGATTTTCGGATCCATGAGTATGTCTGCTTGATTTTGGGAGGTGACTTTGACTAAAAAAAACGTGCATAATGAAATGAAAATAAAAAAATATGCGTCATGTAATAACAAACTATGTAAAATCGTGTACGACAATCTGAAATTAGAAAAATATATATATTTAATGGTAAAAGTAGATTGGAAAAATATGAAAAATTAGTCCGTATGCTCATTTTCGCATGTCGGTAAATAATCATGACTCTGAGTTCTACCACAAAGGAGTCAGTCACCAAATGACTCCCGACTCATACTAAGAGTCATGCATCACGTGTTCGGGTCTTTGAAAACAATGGTTTCAAATTCGAAAGTTGANGCGTCATGTAATAACAAACTATGTAAAATCGTGTACGACAATCTGAAATTAGAAAAATATATATATTTAATGGTAAAAGTAGATTGGAAAAATATGAAAAATTAGTCCGTATGCTCATTTTCGCATGTCGGTAAATAATCATGACTCTGAGTTCTACCACAAAGGAGTCAGTCACCAAATGATTCCCGACTCATACTAAGAGTCATGCATCACGTGTTCGGGTCTTTGAAAACAATGGTTTCAAATTCGAAAGTTGAAAACTAAATGTACATGAAAAATTTAACCTCGTGGGAGACCAACTCTGAGTTGCATCTGAGTATGGTCACGCTGAAGAATTTTTGATCACCACAACTCGCTGAGGAAAAGTTTAGGACATTAGGAGAGAGGGGAAAAATTATTCTTCGCTACCTAATATACTGTAATAATGAAGATTACTGGTAGTGTTTAAATATTTCAACCGATAACCTTCAAAACTGCAGTTACTTCATTCAAAATATTCATATTAACATCATACAACCATAATCATTGACATTACTTATTCAATATAGTTATTTTGTTCATACCACACATGTTGTTAAGTTTTAATTTAGTATTTTAAATTTCAATCTACTTATTTGATTAGTTGACAAATGGGATAAGATATGCTAAACTTGATCGGTAAAGCTTTGCAATGGCGACTTTCTGTTATTCTCACTTCACCGCATGTCTGGTGTTCTCCCATATGGATGGAGTTTACAAAGAAATGTCTTCCTGTACTTTTTGGGACAAAATAGTAAATTATGTTTCTAGGAAAGAACAAACTAAAGTTTGTCCATCCATTCCTAAATATTACTGCAAAAATAATGTTACGTTGAAGATCTCAATTTGGCCATCTACTTTAGAGGCCAAATGAAAGATCTTATTCGGAACAGAAATTTTGGTATGGGATTCGAAAAAAAGTGATGACTCTTGACTTGGTAGAATTTCAGACCAACCGAAACCGGTCCGACGGTACACTTAATACTAGCTTAGGTCAATTTTTACTACTTTTGTCCCCATTAAACATTAGTAAGGCACTATAATATGTCTTCACTTGCCAAGTTCACAAGCCGCAATTTCTAAAAACTAAAGTTCATACACCTAAAGTTCATAAACACTAAAATTTATAAATCGAAAATTACCTGATGGAGACTACTGTAGGACAGAATAAAGTTAGGATTCAATTTAATATTAAACTAAAGAAAAACTAAAGACTTATTAATCTTATTTAATTAAGATTTAGATTTATCAAAAACAACCAAGTTGTGATGTTTTAGTGCTTGATGGTTTTACGTTCTACAAGAAGTTGAAACTCAGTGACTCAACATACTGGAATTTCACAAGATGTAAATCACTGAATTGGAAGGAAACAAATATTACTAAAACAGCATGCTTCAATCTCTTCTAATTTCTTACTTAGCTAATTGATTATTTCTCTAATTTGACTCAAGGTAATTACAAGAAATCTGCTCGGAGCACAACCATTTCATATATACTGGCGAAAAAGATACACGACGGTTTGAATGCAATGAAAAATAGTATTGCCTTTTCACGAATAAAGCAGACAACTTACACAAGATATTTAGAAAGATGAAAAGGTAAGCAAATGCTAATATGGCAATTAAAAAATAATATTATAAAAATTAAAAAAAATTTCTTGTCTTTGTTAGGTATTTCGGCTGGTCCCTTGGATCCGACCTTAATTATGACTAAATTTGAAACAGCCTTCAAGAACGCATTCAAAAAATCATTTCCAAAAGCTATTCAGAAAGGCTATATATTTAACTTGATTCAATGCATATGGCACAAGATCCAAAAACTTCCGAACAATTTTTAACGCTACTATGATACCTCACAGTTTGGAACTGGAGTTGGAAAACTCGTTTCAATTGATTATACCCCTCTTGCATTAAAGCATGATTTGATGTTCTCATGGACAGTGCATTTTATGAAAAGAACGACATTCTTCTGCCAACTCTAACGTCGTAGTATGAAGACAGAGAAACCACAGCGAAGACGCAGAGGGATTTTTCTAATAACTCATTCATATAACAAATTGTAAGGTGGCACCATCGATTTATTTCAATGCCGTTTTGATGATATTCTACAATTAAAAATTTTGTCAGGAACATAAATCAAGGACAATGTTGAAGTGAAATAAAGTTACACCTGCTTACTACCTGACAAATATTGGCTGTTCAGAAGAAAAAGTACCCAGATGCTGAGGCTCGAATTGTCAAAATTGTTCAAGATTAGGCCTTATGCTTATAAACTTTAGAATTAATAAACTTTCGACCATTATGATTTGTTGGTTTATTAACTTTTGGTTTATGAACTTGTGGTTTATAAACCTTTGCATTTATAAAATTTTTGGTTTATAATCATTTGGTGTGAAGCAAAATTGTTGATTTGTGGGAGTCAGAGGTCAAGTCCTATAACGTTGACTCTCTTTATACATTGTTGCGGTACCTGATCTTTTTTCACATTGAATAATTTGAGACCAATCACATTGGTCTCTCCATACTTGTAATGCTAACTTTGGTGACATCTGGTGATCAGATGTTAATTTTTTTTTGAGTAATAGTTCCATGAAAAAACTTTTTCCAAGGAGGAAGATGTAAGAGTGGACATAGTTTAGATTACTAATCTTCAATCAATTCCGCATAATTGTCTGTTCGGTGGGTTTCGCGGAAAACGAGTTTCAAAAATTTCACCGGCGTTGGATTCAACGACCCAAAAAACGCACAAGTGGTATATTTTTTATGACATTGTACTTTGGATAATGGTGCAGACGTAGGCGTAGCTTTGTCGACCTCTAACCTTGTTGATAGACAGGAACGCCGATACGCATTAAGCGCATCATTTTGATTAAACGTACTACAGAAAAGCTGGATATAAACAATTCTGATCAGACGGAAACGACTGAACCGATAAAAAAACCGACTAAACGTGTGGGATTTTCAGCTAAAAGTTCCTACCTTCTTGATTGAACAAAAGCCAATAAGTCTAATAAACCTACAAAAATGAAGAAAATAAAAGACAGTGTCAGCATTAAAAAATATTAAGTCCATTATTTTATGCACAAATAAGCACTANAAATGAAGAAAATAAAAGACAGTGTCAGCATTAAAAAATATTAAGTCCATTATTTTATGCACAAATAAGCACTACTTCAAAATAAAAGGATTATTACTCAGAAAATATGGTCTTTTTCTTGCGCAATAAAATGTATATATCAGCTTTAAAAAATGAAGAAAATAACTTCTTTAATCTCACAACTTTAAAAAAACCAGCCTAGGGTAGCCCGAGGACACATTTTCCTATTGTGTTGTTCGAGCTAAGCAGTGTGCTATGGTTACCGGTCTTGGATCGGTGTCATACCTTGAGCTAAACTAACAATCTAGCACTGGTACAAGAGCTGTTTTTGTTGGGTTTTCAGTCCTTAAGCACTTTGACAAGGAATGGAGCCAGACTGCCTGTATCTTAGTGATTAGGAGCCTGGAACCATGCCATTATATTCAAAGATGCCAATAAGGTTTCCCAACAGAGTAACACAAATGTCAATAGCTCACCTCCTTTCATGTAAAGTAGACTAATTATGCGTAGTAGTAGATCCACGCTACCAGACGTCTGAATAGGTTNCTCACCTCCTTTCATGTAAAGTAGACTAATTATGCGTAGTAGTAGATCCACGCTACCAGACGTCTGAATAGGTTGTGTACACGTGCACGTAAAAAGAGCGGGCCTGGTTCCAGGCTGTAGAAATACCGAAATTCAAGTCTACGGGATTTCCAGATAAAGTCCATACCCTCTTGATTTGGCGAAAGCCAATAAATCAAATAAACTTAAATAAATAAATAACTTTTTTAAAGAAATTTTTTAATTTTATTATTTTCATTTAATGCATAATATCTAGCGAACTCCAAATAGAAACCATCCAAGCGTAGCTATGCTATTTGTTACCAATAAAAATTATAGTCAGTTTTATTCTCGCTTCAGAAATTTTTAAATTCCAATTGCTGTTAACTATACAAATTAAAAAATTGGAATATATCNGTTTTATTCTCGCTTCAGAAATTTTTAAATTCCAATTGCTGTTAACTATACAAATTAAAAAATTGGAATATATCTTATCAATCATAGGTGCAGTATATGTCGAAGTCCCTTTAGACGTAATTGTTCCAAATTACAAATTTCATCCTTCACCTTACTTTCGATCTTATGATACTTTGACTTTTATCGTTTCTACTGGATGGCAATTATGTGTATCGATGCTTGGAGGCAATACCAGGAATTATGGAGGAGATTCAGCTGATACAGACCTAACACCATTACCAGTAAGGTATCCCAAAGCTTCAAAATTACAAAGTAAGTAACACNATTCAGCTGATACAGACCTAACACCATTACCAGTAAGGTATCCCAAAGCTTCAAAATTACAAAGTAAGTAACACTTTCCACCAATTTATAGGTATTCTTATTATATTAACTATTCCAAGCTTAAATTTATAAGCTACCTTGATTTTCACCAAACTATCGACGAGTATGTACTACTCGTCTTGAGCAACACACACNTTAAATTTATAAGCTACCTTGATTTTCACCAAACTATCGACGAGTATGTACTACTCGTCTTGAGCAACACACACAAAAAAGCTTAATTGCCTTTTTCTTGCGAGATGTCCTGTCCGAAATATTCACATTATATGTTTGAACCCTAGCATAGGTTAGCACAAAATTTGTTTTTCTCATTTTTGACTTATTTTCCGTTTATTGGAGTTTACATGTTAATTAATAAGTCGGATATTTCCAGAAGTAATTGATGAGTCAGAATAGGATTTACACTATCGCATACCCAACGCACAAAACTATTCTGGCTAAACAGTGCGCAGTATATATACGTATTTCACTGTACGCAGTGGACGTTGACATCTGCAGTAAACGTTGAACATCTGCAATAGACGATTACATGGCATTGGACTATTATATGCCTAGTATGCATTGTACATACAAGGAACATACNTTAAATTTATAAGCTACCTTGATTTTCACCAAACTATCGACGAGTATGTACTACTCGTCTTGAGCAACACACAAAAAAAAGCTTAATTGCCTTTTTCTTGCGAGATCTCCTGTCCGAAATATTCACATTATATGTTTGAACCCTAGCATAGGTTAGCACAAAATTTGTTTTTCTCATTTTTGACTTATTTTCCGTTTATTGGAGTTTACATGTTAAGTAATAAGTCGGATATTGCCAGAAGTAATTGATGAATCAGAATAGGATTTACACTATCGCATACCCAACGCACAAAACTATTCTGGCTAAACAGTGCGCAGTATATGTACGTATTTCACTGTACGCAGTGGACGTTGACATCTGCAATAGACGATTACATGGCATTGGACTATTATATGCCTAGTATGCATTGTACATACAAGGAACATACGCGTAATAACTATTGTTCTTACACAATGAATATTTAAGTGCATATTTGACATTTCTATGCCTTGTACGTAGGCACTATACGTGCGTGGGAGATGTTCACAGGTGTAATAAGTGTTGTACAAGCGTAATTTAGGTTTTAATATCCAGTAAACAATTATTTGAGTAGTATTGTAGAACCAAGAATTAAATACCATGCGTGTGCGTATATTTTCACGGACCGACTTTTTGGCTTACCTATTTGGTCTGACTTGTCATNTACCATGCGTGTGCGTATATTTTCACGGACCGACTTTTTGGCTTACCTATTTGGTCTGACTTGTCATTCGGTCTTATGGGTTAAGAATGTCACGCCTTTAAAATTTGTACTTTGTAACTAATTATCGAAGATTAGAAATGCCCATTTCNTATGGGTTAAGAATGTCACGCCTTTAAAATTTGTACTTTGTAACTAATTATCGAAGATTAGAAATGCCCATTTCTGTTGACGGTTCGCGGGCAGTGACCTGGGTAATGGGAATTCATATTAGTTTATTTATTAATATTGATATTAAATCGTTAGTTTGAAACCCTGACTTTAAAATGAGTATTGAAACTCCGAAGCGGAAGTATCAGCAAGAATCAAAAGTCAGTGATCAGGTACTACGAAATATAAAATTATTTCTAACGAAACTCAAGAAAGATAGCGAAGTTTATTGTGGCAGAATTGGTGTTGAAATTAATTCGTTCCCCGTGTGTATAAAAAATGTGACAGATTTGACTGCTGAATTATGCTGTGTCATTGCTTCCAAAGTCGTAAAAGTGACTCAAGAGACAAGCAATGAAAATAAGAAACGAGCAAAACTGGTAGAGGGAAGGAAAGCTTATGAATGGGATTCTTTTCTTACTGCTCACGTAATTTACAAAGACAAAATTAAATAATGTCACAATATGTATATTATTCGCGAGTTTAAGCCATTTATAAATTTTAACTTAGGTGCGTAGAGTTTGCCACCGTTTTTACGCCAGAAAAAAATACCCAACGACTCAGAAACTTTTGGAAACATGCGCAGAGGATGATAATTTTCCCAAAATGAAGCGCGAAACGTTCAGAAAATGTTTGACTATTAAATGTGGTTTTAAGTATAAGAGAATTATTAAAAAACCAGTATATCTTGAGCGGACAGATATTGTTGCTCAACGTAACTACTACCTACGTCATATACGACACTTTCGACAAAAAGCGTACAATTTGTATTTTTCGGATGAAACATGGACATCAGCCGACCAAATAATATTTGGCAAATTATTTTGAATATGAAGAAGCTTAACGATTTTAAGCGAGAATTTAATGGGAAAGTATTGTCCGACGTCAATAGATACACTGGTGGCTTCATGGTGAAAGACGGGAAGGTCATGTGATTATCTTACATGCTGGTAATTCAATAGNTGTGATTATCTTACATGCTGGTAATTCAATAGTTAAACTTCTATCTATTGTTTTTTTTTCGTTCCTTAAATTGTTTTCTAAAAACAAGGTGGAGAAAAAGGGTTCGTACTTGAAGCGACGAATGTTTTTATATCTTCAAATAAATCAGGAGATTATCATCGGTCTATTAATGCAAAACATTTTCTGAACTGGTTCCAAAATGTTTTACAATTCATACCTGACAAATCAGTGTTCGTTTTAGACCAAGCTTCGTATCATAAGCAACGGGTTTCAGGGACAGTTATGCCTGTAATGAGTTGGCGAAAGGCTGAAATTGTGAAGTATATGGAACATAGAAACATTCCGCTACCAGATCTGGTTCTTGGATTTAATGACATGACCAAAGCTGCTCTAATCACACTAAGTAAAGATTATCCGGTCAAAGTTAAATATGAGGTGGAAAGACTTGCAGAGGAATCAGGGAAGGACATTAAAGTCCTTTTCCTTCCTGTGGCTCATTGTGAGTTAAATCCAATTGAACTAATTTGGCATTTGTGAAACGAAAAGTTTCAGAACTGAACACAATAGGGAGTACAGCACGCGTTTATGAGTTGACTCAGAAGTGTATTGATCTTGTGACAACGGAATTGTGGGCTGCTTGCGTCAAAACTGCAATCAAATTTGAAGATAAGTTTTGGGAAAGGGACAGGTTGATCGAGAAATCACTTGAACAAATACCATCAAATCCTAACCTGGTTATACAACTAGGAGAAGATTCTGAAAGCGACCACTACATTACGGAAAGTGAGGATGAGGAAACACAAAATTAATGTGAGTTATAATGCAAACTAATTTTATTAATTTTTAATTGCAATTTCAAATAACTCAAAAGTTGTCTTGAAATCATAATTAAAATTTGATCAGACTAAATGGGTAAACCAAAAAGTCGGTCCGTGAAAATATACGCACACGCGTGGTATTTAATTCTTGGTTCTGCAATAAGCTTTCTACTTACGCATTATATGTGTATATTGTATGTGTGAAGTGCATATCTGCATGCTCCTCTAGTATTGAGGAGCAGTATTCATTATATGCACAGTGATCATTGTACGTGAATATTATGTGTGAAATAATACATGTGCAATATGCTTTTTCAGGNTCATTATATGCACAGTGATCATTGTACGTGAATATTATGTGTGAAATAATACATGTGCAATATGCTTTTTCAGGCGCAGTGTAAGATTGTGTCTTCATGAAACGTTATATCTGCAGTGCGAAATTGTCGCTGTACATAATTCGTGCGAGGAAAAAGTAAAATTTGCAAGTATTGTACGCACAATAGAAAAATTTACAGCACATTTGACTCCTATATGTGCAGTAAGCATTGCATATGTGAGGAAGCGGGTGATACTCAGTGAGTATTGCACGTGCGTAATTTAAGTTTGCATGTCTAGTAGACGGTTATATTATAGAACCAACAATAGATTACAGTGCGTGTGCGTAAAATTTTTTGGACTCACTGAAAAAGAATACCGCGGCTTACTGCTCACACCTGACCAAGAAAACAAGAAGAATAACTAAATTATTATTTATTCTCGGTCAGATGTGAGCGGTAAGCCGGGGATTCTTTTTTAGTGAGTCCGAGAAATTTTACGCACACGCATTGTAATCTATTGTTGGTTCTATAATATGAACACTGCTCGTGGTTCACACGCATTGTATGTAGGTATTTTATGCGAATTGCACATGCCCACTGGACGTCTACACCAGTAGGTTACATTGAGCATATCAGGATATGCGCAGCGAGCGATGCATGTGAGCAGTTGGTGCTTAGATGCACAGTACACATTATACATCTGCAATTGGCCTATACAGGCTGTTCCAACAAAAAGATAACTGACTTTCTTTAACTCCACTCAATTTGAGTTGAAAATACTTTCTCCAGTTATCTTTTTTTTGGAACACCCTGTATGTCCATAACTAAATTCACGAATTGAAACTAAATTTTTCTGATTTCTTTTCACTTATCATTTATCAATTTATACAAAAATACTTTTTATCATTTTTCACCATTGGCGAATACCGGGTGGTATTTCGCAGGCGGATATATATTATGAATCTTCTTGTGGTAAAGNCATTTTTCACCATTGGCGAATACCGGGTGGTATTTCGCAGGCGGATATATATTATGAATCTTCTTGTGGTAAAGTTGTTTCAACGGACATTCATCCATTGAACTTTCAAATATGCTAATCTCGCGTCTAGTTCAGATACTTAGGTATAATTATAGTGTAAAATCGTTTGGCTTTGCTAATGCCACCGTTACAGCATAAACCTTTTGTTTGAGAAACCAGAAAATGTTGAAAAATTTTACGTGAAAATCTTACTTGCAGTGTAATTGCTCATGAAACTTTTGTTAAACACTAGTGTTGCAGAAGAAGAGTTTCATTCCGCCAAAACTAAATCAAACCCAATTTATTGCAAGGTTTCATAACACTTTCCTTGCAATTTCCCAATTGTCTAGTTTTTACTAGGGGATGACTGTTGTAAAAATTTATAATTGTACAACTGAAGTTTTCAAACACCATTTCCCGACTGGATTGTCTTAATTTTCATGAACAAATAATTTAGATAAGGATTGAATGTACCAATGGTAACTGCAGAATCAAAAAAAAAAGCTTCACATCAAGCGAGCACATCCTGAAATAAAAGGCNGAATGTACCAATGGTAACTGCAGAATCAAAAAAAAAAGCTTCACATCAAGCGAGCACATCCTGAAATAAAAGGCCGAATGTTTCACTACCAAGACTTGTAAGGTCTAAAGAAAGGGAAATTTTTTTTGAAATTAGATTTGTAGTTGCCGAGCAAATCAAGCATCCAACTGGTTATGCAATAAATCCTTNGGAAATTTTTTTTGAAATTAGATTTGTAGTTGCCGAGCAAATCAAGCATCCAACTGGTTATGCAATAAATCCTTGTTTATTTTCGTTTACTAGTCGAATCTACAGTAAAATTGCTTCTTAAAGCAAAGAAACCACTTTGTGTAATTGGATCACAAGTTAACCTATATCCTGGATCAATAGAGAAATTATCGAAAGCAGTTAAGGGTCTAAAAATACCCTTGTATACCATTTCTGACTCCAAAGGACTCCTTGGAAAATCACACAAGTATCTCGTAAGGTCAAATCATATAAACTTTAGTATCGTTTAGATGATATTCTTTAATTTTCAGTTAAGTCAAGATGGGAGNGTAAGGTCAAATCATATAAACTTTAGTATCGTTTAGATGATATTCTTTAATTTTCAGTTAAGTCAAGATGGGAGACTAAAGGATGCACTACCTGAATCAGATTTTGTAATTTTAGCTGGTACCACATGTGATTACTATACAGTCACGTTTGGATTAGGATTGCCGCAGAAGGAATCGAAAATTATTAGTATTAACCGAAGCTTACATTTAGGAACATTGGTAAATTTAAGTTCGACGATAACCTATTCACTTACACTAAAACTAAGGTGATAGCTGCTAACGCTAATGGTAAACGTAAGAAATTTACGTTAACAGATTAGTTGACATTAGCCTGGATGGCACATTGTATCTTATGTTGATATTTGACAGAGAACAAGTTCCCCGTCCANTTTAATTTTCAGTTAAGTCAAGATGGGAAACTAAAGGATGCACTACCTGAATCAGATTTTGTACTTTTAGCTGGTATCACATGTGATTACTATACAGTCATGTTTGGATTAGGATTGCCGCAGAAGGAATCAAAAATTATTAGTATTAACCGAAGCTTACATTTAGGAACATTGGTAAATTTAAGTTCGACGATAACCTATTCACTTACACTAAAACTAACGTGATAGCTGCTAACGCTAATGGTAAACGTAAGAAATTTACGTTAACGGATTAGTTGACATTAGCCTGGATGGCACATTGTATCTTATGTTGATATTTGACAGAGAACAAGTTCCCCGTCCANGATTAGTTGACATTAGCCTGGATGGCACATTGTATCTTATGTTGATATTTGACAGAGAACAAGTTCCCCGTCCAGATTTGAAACAGGGTATAACCCAAAAATTTTGTTTTCGTAGGGACGATCCCACCACATCTTTAGGTTATCCTGACCTAATGGACTACCTAGCGATTTAGAAAAAGACAAAAAAAAANGACGATCCCACCACATCTTTAGGTTATCCTGACCTAATGGACTACCTAGCGATTTAGAAAAAGACAAAAAAAATTTGTTTTTCTTATTTCTGTTCTACATGCCAACTAAATTAGAAAAAATAACAAAAAATTATTTGTTAACTTNACCTAGCGATTTAGAAAAAGACAAAAAAAATTTGTTTTTCTTATTTCTGTTCTACATGCCAACTAAATTAGAAAAAATAACAAAAAATTATTTGTTAACTTATTCTGAAACCCTAAGTGCAAAAACGATTGGGAAAATGATGTTTTAAACATTGACTTTATGAGTGATGCCCTGCCAGTTATCTTCAACAAGTCTTTTTGCCTGGTGGGGTACGCTATGTGCTTTAAGTTTCTTTACAGAAATAGCAAAACCTTTATTAGTATAGAAACATATGCTTCACCATCCCTTGGGTTTATCAGCAGCACTTTAACTATTCCATAAATTTCATATAGTCAGATAATATATTTAAGTCGACAAAAATGCACTGCAAAAATCTCAATAAAAATATAGACTGCTATAAGAAATTTTTTCTGAGAATATGTAACTATTTTCCCTTGTAAAAATTTACAGAATTCTGATCGTTACTGGAAACTAACACAATTTGTACTGAGTGATGTGGGTTACTATTTGATAAAACTATCGAATGCACTACAACAAGTAAACTATTCTTCACCGGAATCCTGGGTTACTCTGCTTCGCAAACGAGAAGATGATACAGAAGCTTACTTGAAAAAGGTTACTTTTCACGATTACATGATTATTTTCTATCCTCACAGGGTCTCTGGTGATAACATAATAACTAACTAGAGTAAAAGTTTCACGATAATGCAGTACTTTTTCTGGAGTCAAAGTCGTGTATACTCATAAATAAATCACGACAGTTTGTAGCATCTGGAACCAAATGTCAGCGAAGAGTGAAATTTTTATAATTTACGCTCAGTTCAAGTACAAATCCAATTTATTCCAAAAACATTCAAAATTTATAATTAGAAAAATTTACTAAAGAAACTATGNTGATGTGGGTTACTATTTGATAAAACTATCGAATGCACTACAACAAGTAAACTATTCTTCACCGGAATCCTGGATTACTCTGCTTCGCAAACGAGAAGATGATACAGAAGCTTACTTGAAAAAGGTTACTTTTCACAATTACATGTATATGATTATTTTCTATCCTCACAGGGTCTCTGGTGATAACATTAATAACTAACTAGAGTAAAAGTTTCACGATAATGCAGTACTTTTTCTGGAGTCAAAGTACTGCATTATAATTTACGCTCGGTTCAAGTACAAATCCAATTTATTCCAAAAACATTCAAAATTTATAATTAGAAAAATTTACTAAAGAAACTATGNGTTCAAGTACAAATCCAATTTATTCCAAAAACATTCAAAATTTATAATTAGAAAAATTTACTAAAGAAACTATGAAGAAATTAGAAGTCCAATTAAAAAATATATTACTTCATAATTTTTTTAAATTTAGGTTTGAGTATACATTTGGAAGAAATTTAATATAATAAAATCAATTTCTCGGTAATAAGAAAGTAGATTAACAAAACAATAGACTCAGTAAGAAGTAAGAAGAAACCTGCTAAACCATGAAGAAGTTTANTAAGAAAGTAGATTAACAAAACAATAGACTCAGTAAGAAGTAAGAAGAAACCTGCTAAACCATGAAGAAGTTTATTTAGTTTAAAGTTGAACGTTGCCTTCTTAATTAAGAATGGACAATTTGTCCATTCGAGGTGGTTGGGGCTGAGTGTAAAGGAACTCTGGCCGGGCACTATGTAGGTTTAGCTGAAGGGTTGGCGAAANTAAGAAAGTAGATTAACAAAACAATAGACTCAGTAAGAAGTAAGAAGAAACCTGCTAAACCATGAAGAAGTTTGTTTAGTTTAAAGTTGAACGTTGCCTTCTTAATTAAGACAATTTGTCCAATCGAGGTGGTTGGGGCTGAGTGTAAAGGAACTCTGGCCGGGCACTATGTAGGTTTAGCTGAAGGGTTGGCGAAANTCGAGGTGGTTGGGGCTGAGTGTAAAGGAACTCTGGCCGGGCACTATGTAGGTTTAGCTGAAGGGTTGGCGAAAAACAAGCACATTTCAAAACCGTATAATTTTAACAACTAATAAACTGTTTTCTGCGTTACGTGGTGAAGGATTATGTTCCAAGCAGACCTCAATTGGTGTTTATTTCCAGCATTCTCGCTGTGTTTATGAGTATGTACGCAATAGATTTTCAGATTTTCTAATTGCATTTTTACTTTATAATTGTTTCTGATCTCAAATTACTGAAAATGAAATTTCTAGGTCGTGAGAATATCAATTCTTCATGAATTTAATGCAATCATTGCTGTTAAAATTGCTGTTCTTGTTTATTTTCTAAGTTAGTTCCTTTTTGTAACTCAAGGAATTTAGGCAACTTAATGAACAACGGATAATGTTATGATAACANGAACTAATCCTAAGAACCTAGTAAAACATCTAAAGCAAACTTCTAATGCCAGAACCTAATATTTTTTGCCTGCCTTACTTCCACTTTTCAAATGTCCTCTAGGCATAAAATATAACGAATAGATATTGATTTGCTAGCCACACTTGTCAAATTCACAATTTTATATTTGTGTAAGCTGTAACAAATAAAATTGTGAAAATTTAAACAATAATTATCACATAATCAATGTAGCTGAAGTACTTTAGCATGTTATTAACTCATAGAAGAATATATAAAGAATATCTGATAAAATATTCAGAATTAAACACAATCTTAAATTCAGCTCTTTCAAATGGGAATATTTATATAGACCACACCATCCACTTCGTTGGGTCAATTCTGCAAACTTTGGTGCGGTTGGTTGCAGTATTGGGTACGCCATAGGAGCTAAAATGGCCTATCCAGAGAAGGAAGTTTGGATGATTTGTGGTGATGGAAGTTGTGGATACACACTAATGGATTACGATACACTAATGAGGCATAATGTGAGTTGATTTATTTTTGAGCTACTATTTAATATAGCTACAAACAGAGACTCATTAATAAGTTTTTTGAAACGAGATTAACTAGTACAGTATATTCCAAATTAAAGTTAACTGAGCATAAATTCGACTAATGTGATAGTAGTTCTAGTTCAGAAACAAAATCTTGTGGGCTCTTACGCATGATACATTCATTGACTCAATAGCAATTATTTTGCTTTTGGATATTCCAACAATCATGATTAGTGAAATCCTTTTTTCAGGCACCCTAGTATAGATTCGAATTTGGCAACAAGAAGCTTTAAAGGGGAGATACTAAACAGCTAGCTCGAGATACCGATCTCCATTGCGTTAATGCTAAGCATTTTACACTGGTTCTCTGAAAGTAAATTGTGAAAAACTTTTTCCATGTATTCGTTTACAGTTGAACTAAAAATGTTTAAGTCAATGGACAATATTATTGCAGTCCAATTAACTTCATTGCCGCCGCCATCAGCCCAAATTACACTAGTGTAAGGGTTTTTCAGAAACAAAACGATGAAAAAATTTCACGCAATTAAATTTTTGTACTACGCAGACTTACACAACAGCTAGCTTAAAAATTAGGGATGCCCCGAATAGTGGTATTCGTAAGAATTTCGAATACGAATAGTTCGGACGAATATTCGCCGAATATTCGAAAGCACATGCGCGTTGGGTGTCTTTCGCCTTGTCTTAAACAGCTTGTTCAATTANAATATTCGCCGAATATTCGAAAGCACATGCGCGTTGGGTGTCTTTCGCCTTGTCTTAAACAGCTTGTTCAATTAGTTCCCTCAAAAGCTAATATACTTTGAGCTACACAGATAAAATTTAATTTGAAAGTTCAGAAGCTTGTGCAAGATATCGCTACACTTTGGAACTCGTGCTATTACACGCTAAATCGTCTTTTGAAACAAAAAGCTGCAATCACATATTTTTCAGCGGAAGAGGCAATGGATTGTGAATTTGACCCAAAATCAGGGGTATTTACTGGAAGGATTGCTTTATTTTCTTCAACCTTTTGAAGAAATAACAAAAATCATCAGTGAGTCAGAATCAATAATTTCAGAAGTACTTCCATGTCTTATGACTCTCACAAATTATTTGGAAAATGATCACCATAAGCATTTTGGAGTAGGGAATCTGAAAGAAACTCTCAAAGTTAGCGTAATAGGTTCAAAAATTTGTTCAAAAATTTAAGCTACACATGCGCTACATTCTTTGTTCCGCGTTACAAGTTGTCTTTAATCGAAGCATAAGCCCTTGAAAATTTGGTAGCTCATCTAGTGGCAGAAATGTTTGAAAACTATAAGAAGCATCTCAAAATTCCGACTGCAGAAAATCCGTCTACAAGTAATATCCAAAATCCTCTTGACACCAACAAGGTTCATAAATCATTTTGAAAAAATTTCGCAGAAATTTGAAGAAAAAATTAAGCGCAAAATATCACGACGATTAAACAAGTTACTTCATCCCATCAAGTAGTCTTCACAAGTGAAATTAGGTCTTATACTGTTATACGAAATGTAGACAGGTAAGAGTCGATTTTCATGGTGGAAACACAGCCACTCGGCCTNAAAATTAAGCGCAAAATATCACGACGATTAAACAAGTTACTTCATCCCATCAAGTAGTCTTCACAAGTGAAATCAGGTCTTATACTGTTTATGCTTTACATCTGTCCATTCTCAGCTAAAAGTACCACCTAACACAGCCACTCGGCCTTTCCAAACATGACTCTGTTAGTGCGGAAGTATTTATCAGTTCCTGCCAACACAGTTTTTGGCGAACGATTATTCTCTGAAGAAGGGTTTGTATACGAAGATAACCGTTCCAAACTTTTCATGAACATGGCGAATAGTTAACCTTCCTCAATCGTAATTTAAAAGTATTAGATTTTGAGTAAAAGTGAAAGATCTAGACTTCTCTCGGCTTTTCAGAGTATCTCGACAAGTTGTGCAAGATACATTATACAAAATACATAATTCATTGGTTGTGTAGCACAACCAATGAATTTTAATTTTAGATTATTTAGGCAATTAAAGATGAGGCACAGTCCAAATTTCCTTACTTATTTCCGTATTGAAAAATACGNTTTTAGATTATTTAGGCAATTAAAGATGAGGCACAGTCCAAATTTCCTTACTTATTTCCGTATTGAAAAATACGTTCAATTTTTAAAATATTCGAAAATGTATTCGAATAGTTTGCTAATATCATTTTTAAAATATTACGAATACTATTATTCGTGAAAGTGTCCGAATAGTTTCGAATATTCGAATTTCTGAATATTCGGGGCATCCCTATTAAAAATGGTTATAACCAAACCCAACTATATATACATAAACGGGAGAGAGGGAGAAATTAAACTTTACCGAGATAAATTTATTGAAGAGTGATAAAAGCGGAGATCTAAGACAATCTAGTTGTCTAATAATGGCTGTTTTAACAACGGTCGTTTGCTCGTAACCGGTGGTTAGAAAAAATTTAATCAATGATTATATTGTAATTGCAGAAAATTTGAGGATTTAACTTTAATCACTGATTAATTGGCGTAGGGATATATAACGATTGGAATTATTCCCAAGTTGCTAGATCGAGCGGTCATCAAGATCATTTAGATTGAAGTTTGTGGTACTTACTGATTTAATGACAGATTAACTAACCAACCATTGTTGAACTGGCCATAAGCCGGTTTAACAATTAGTCTTGTTTGATCACCATGAATTTTATTGACTATAAACATATGCTAATTAACACATCGAAAATGAAATATCAAATCCTCTAATCTCTAGTTTTTTTGAGACCCCGAATCGCAATATTCACTTGATTGCAAAACATTGTAACTATTAAATTTTGATTTTACAGGAAACGCAAACATTGATTTGCACATAACCACTCAAAGTGTGACACACGAGGAATTTTGAAATGACAAGTAGAAGTGAAATGTAGTTGGCATAGAAAACATTGAATGCAATACCACGTATCACAGAGATACGTGGTTTTGCTGTTAAGGGTCTGAGGTCTTCAAATACAACGTCTTCAACTGAACTAAATTACTAATATGTGGCAAGGTTCATTTAAAAATTTTAACACTTTTAGTTTTCTCCAAGGAAGTAACTTTATTAACATTATAATTAAAGTTTTATAATAAATAATACCACATGTTGGCCGGAGCAGGAAGAGGAAGGTAAATTTAAACCAGGTATTGCACACTCCTCCAATTACTTTCCTCCACCAACTCTGCAGTTGATAAGGAAAAAATTTAAGTGGTTTTACAACTAAATTTGCTATTTAAAAATTTTCAGACAACGTTTTCATAATAAGCCCTGCTCATATATATGACAATTTAATTTATAAAAAATTGCATGACTTTATAAAGCTAATCTTAAATGAATAATAAGAATTGAAGGGAGCCGTTGAAGAAAATAACTTTGGGTTTTGATTTTTCCAAAATTATCGTATCCGTGGAGTAAGAGTGAAATATTAGTAAAAAGTGTTTAGCTGTTTTGCAAAGTACTAATAATAATTTTAATAATAGTTCAGCATATTATTGCAAAACTAGAATTAAGTTGACCAAGTAGGACGCAATGTAACTGTAATAACATTACCCAATTTATCTGTTCAACCAACTTATACTAATTTATACGAATATTAGTTGAGTTTTATTTCCTTTGGAATTAACAATTTCAATTTTATCTTTCCTTGTGCTAGAAATAACTGAAGCGGCAATAATTTAGATAAAAAAATTAACTCTAGGATGGTTTTGTCAACCCCTAGTTAAAAAACTGGTTCATTGAAAATTTTAGGTGAACAACATTTATTTTGACGCCCGTTTTACGCTTCCGCTTCATCTATTCCTCATCTTTGTCGAGGTCGTTGTCGTGACGTCNATTTATTTTGACGCCCGTTTTACGCTTCCGCTTCATCTATTCCTCATCTTTGTCGAGGTCGTTGTCGTGACGTCATTTCTTATATTTACATGTTTATGGTTTCGCTGAATGTTAGTTGGATGAAAAATCATCCAATGTTCATTCAAATCACTTTGTAATTTTGTTGAAGGAAGTATATATTGAAAAAATGAAACTATTCACGAAGTAAAAAGTATCTCTTGGTCAAACTTCTGTTGGAGGAGATGAGGACGAGATGAAGATGAAAAAAGTGGAAGCATAGATTGTTTTACTCAAACAAACTTTTATCCGATGATCGTCCGAGCAACGCCCGGACGATCATCTGATGAAACATAAATTGGATAATCTGCCGGTCATCAGACGAAACGCCGGAGGAACAACAGATGCAGCGGAAGTATAAAGTATAAGCCTATTCTCCACCGACGAGAACAACGTGAAGAATAATTTCAAACTTCTGTATTAAGCTAAAACATTTTCCAATGATGTTAGGACCATTTAGTGTAGTACTGACCTAAAATTTAATTTTCGAATGTTTGAAAATATCAATAAAACAGCTTTTCAAAAATTAAAAAAAGGTACGATTGAGTACACTTAGTTTGGGCCCAATTAGTCCAATAATGAAAAACTTGAAAAGGAAAATGAAAAACATTTTTAAGACCTTTGAGCCTTGCCCTACCCTTCTTTCTTATTTTTGATCCCATATAGCAATATTAGCAGATAACAATATTGAAGACACTCTACAGTGCTTTTTCAATGTTTTGTTTTCTCCGCTTGTAAATTTTTGGTTGATTTGGCGGTGAGATTGACCAAACAAAATCAAAAACGTTGGGTCTAATGAACAATATTATAAATTTAATATATTTATTATTCGCTATCATGAACATCGGTTGCTATGGACCGAATTTCGTGGTCCCTAAAAATTTGATAAACTGGGTTTTCAGTATTTCATACACATAATCTAAGATTAAGCTTAGCTCAATTAACTAGGACAATGGGACATAAAAATTTCTAACATTCCTTTTTATAACACATAGCTCAATATTGTCACTGTCGTCGGAAATGACGGTCGTTGGGGCGAAGTCTGTCGGAAACAAATTGCAATTTTTGGAACTGATTATTCATGTACTCTCGAAGTAAGTTTCATTAGATACATTATGAAGTATGTGTTTCGCACTCGGTTACTAGTTTACAGTATAATAGCTTATTGTAAACTACATTAAATGTCTACTACGCAGTTTACAAAATATGATGAAGTTGTGAAACCTTTCGGAGGAATCGGATATCATGTCGATGAAACTAATGGATCTAACCTGATTGATATCCTGAAGAGTGCGTCGACGCAGAGCAGACAACAAAGCATCCTAGTCAATGTGCTAATAGGATTGACTGACCTAAAAGACGGGGATCTCTAAGAGTTAAATCTGATTGCATGTTTATCATTGTAAAAAAAATTTCATAATTACAAACTCTTAATATACTGTTATAAATTCTAACTTCTTTGGAAACAACACATCAAAATCAATGTACAGTGCTTTATATTACTATTATACACGAATTTGCACGTGTAATTTGTTCATGACTAATTTATCCAGCATAAAAAGTATTAAAATTTGGAATTTACTGATTTATTCAATCGACCCAAACTATTTAAACACATATAACATCGAGTTCAATATTTGAGTAAATTTCTGAATGCTACTGCAAATAATCTTCAATTTTCATTATTACTATATTGAAAACTGGTTTACGTCTTCATAATATTTGAATCCAATGGATTGCTGTGAACATTTAACTGTAAATCATATGTACAACCTTCTCTACCTTTTGTATGCTACACATTTTTAAAAAGTTGTGCAAATGATAGTTTTTCTATTTCATAACGAATTTCGTAGAAATATAATCGCTGAATTAATCGAGATAAGGTAGGGGTTAACTAGTTCATGAGTAAAGTTGTTGGAATTGGCAACGAAATTTTACAGCAATAATAAGTTTCTGTATTTGATGAACATATGCTTAATTTATGTTTCGCTGTAACTACTTATGTCTCTTTAGAATTCAAAGGACTGGTCATTTTGATTTTGTCCGATAATGAATAAGAATTTTGTTTGTTCTCTTGATTTATGTTAGCATATAAGGTTTGGCAATTAAAGAATTGATATATCGGGCTTATAGATGTATATATATATATTATACGATATTGGTTTGCAATAGCAAGAGGTCAAAATCTAAGAGTTGTAGAAGGAGTAGACATGCTTTGGTGATAAAGTATCGGAATTAGGTCTGGGTATTCGGATTTTATTGTTTTGGGTTTATACCTATTCATATAAATATTTCACCATTACAAAATCATTGTTTCAATCCAAATGTATCACATGTGAGGTCTTATAAACCTGCTGCACTACATTTCTCTGCATTTTCCTTGAAGAAACTGAATAGATTATTTCATCTGTGGAGTGAAAAGTAACTTAAAACTAGAAATTCTGTAGTATTTGACAGGGTTCAATGAATAAGTTCATATTAAGTGTGTTCGTGCTATTGCCGTATTTATAAGAGGTTAGCTCTGAAGAATCTGAGAAAGTCAATTTTATAATTATTCAGCCTTTCTTGGATCCAATAGACCACTGTTGGTCGAAGGTTATATTTTATAAAACTCTAGACTTTGTTTCTCCAGCATATCCTATTTTAACATCTTCTTTTGATAGCAACAACAAAAAAAATGAGATAGGAAAGTACCATTGTAAAACAAGTGGAAATGATGAAATTATAGGAATATGTGAGTCTGTGCTAAGGAATTTTCACATTAGACACGTGGTTTGTCTTAGCATTACTTTGGTACATCCTCGAAATTGGAAGCCACTGGTAGATGCCTATTGGTATGTACACAAATACTGGAGTGGATTTAAGGAGATTACAAAGATAATCACGATAACTGGAAAAAATAAGAAAAAATATAATTCATAGCTATCAATGGGCGTGAACCCATTCTTTATATCACGTATCCATTTTCAAATTTTAACAACGCCTCAAGACTTCTTGAATAAATCACCCAATCGTAATGATCAAATTGGATATATAAATGAATATNTTTTAACAACGCCTCAAGACTTCTTGAATAAATCACCCAATCGTAATGATCAAATTGGATATATAAATGAATATCAATTCTACCCAATGATACCTGTAACATTGGTATTGCTTCCTCCAAACAAAACATCAGCGTCGGAAATTGACGTNCAATTCTACCCAATGATACCTGTAACATTGGTATTGCTTCCTCCAAACAAAACATCAGCGTCGGAAATTGACGTGACTTTACACATAATACTGCCTTAGAAGCAATTACGTAGTAGAGCAATTCATCACACGTTAACACGCGAAACAGGTAAGCGATTGCAATAATAGTTTTTCATTGATGCATATCGTTTTAATCACAATATGAGCATGTATTCTCCACTAACAGGTTTAAGTCGCATTTGGCTAGACAAACTACACGCAAATTTCACCAAGGCGTCAAACGATGTAAAGATTTATGTGGATCCACAACCTGAAGCATATCATGCATCGAACTTTATTAAAACGGCATTCAATAATTATTACGTCGGTAAAAGAATTTTATAGAATTCAAAAGAGTTAAGACATATTGATGTAGTAGTTATTGGTATGAATAATCCTTACGTTTCAGGATCAATGGGATACTTTTTACCCCTCTACTATACGAGATTGCCGCTGTTAGTTGTTCCCGTCTGCGAGACATTGTGAGTTTCAAGGATTATTTAATGGCATTCCAAAGTGAACTTTGATGGTCATTGGCTTTTTCCTTCACTTGTTCTGTAGTTTTGCAGTTAATTTTTTTGTATAATCATATACGTGAGCCTTCTTACTTGCTTTTATTTTCGATTCTTGTCGAAAATACCCCATATATGTCCAGACAAATGTTGCTTTATTACATTCCAAGGTTAATACTCGGACCGATATTTCTGACGAGCATTGTTTTATCTAATAGTTACAAAGGTGTCGTCATAACTACATTAGTCAGTCCACTCAAACTAATAGGGTTGGAATCGCTTCAAGTAGCAACTGAGGCAAATTTGACATTCTGTATAATGCTAGCTTTGATATTCATCGGGAATGTTGTAGATTACCTCAGGGCTTATGGCACGATGTCGCTAGCAAATACGATAAGATGATTGGTATAGTAAAGAAATGCAGAGACCAACTATATATGAAAAGTGAATTCTACAACTTAATGTGGGGAAATGTAGGAACCGATCTTAAAAGAGTAAAAATGTTTTGGAATAAATACATTGCGGATGGAGGGCGCAGGGAAATGAAAGAAGAATCCAATAATAGGAAAGATAAATTTGATATCAGAATTACTAAACTCCTACAATCAACTCCATGTAACGTGTCAGTTGAAGAAGAGTTTCTTAAATGCAACGATACAATTTTTGTAGATGAAGAAAATAATATCAAGGTATTGCTACTGCAGGCAAAATACAATCCTGGGAGGTTGCAACGGCTATACAAAGTTAAGGATACACTACAGGACCTTCCAGTTTCTATTAACGGGATACAAATTTGGAACCTTGTGATGGTAGCTAGAGAACTTTTAATTCAAAAAGTGCGGATTTACATCGAGGGAGGATTTTATGCAAAGTACGAGCAGGAGCAAAATTTATATGCTATGTCAAATCAACTAAATAAAGTTCGTGATTCAGTGGGCAACTTGGTTCATCCAAGCACTCGCCCAATTCCTTTAAGTTTTCACACAAATATACGTGTAACTTTTCTGGTTTTCTTTATTGGAATAGGAGTTGCCTTTATCGGTAATATTCTTGAAAATTGCATCTTCAGTTTGCAATGGTACTCAATGTAGCCAAAAGTAACACAACTTATGTGACGCTTATAGGTTCATACTTTTGCTTTTTGGCATTAAAACACTATTAATTTCGTATGTGAAGAAAATGTAGTTTTCAATAGTCTACAATAGTTCAACATTAAAGACGGCTGAAATTGAATTTATTTTCAAAGCAACATAATATTTGACATTTTACACAAATCCCTAATCTAAAATGAAAAACCAAATAAGTATTAGTGGCATTACCTCGAAACGCAAACATCACTAAAGCGACAATGAAATATTCAGGTTTCAAACAGCGTGTATAACTGAGTAGTTATTTAACCTATTCGCGGCAATATACTTCATTGTCATCATGACGTGAGTTGTGTCGAACTTTCAAGTGCTTTGAACAGATACAATAAATACTTGTAACCAACATTTTATAAGGTAAACACCTAATGTATTGCAAATACGCTACCAAGTACAAATCTTTTATCCGAAAAAAGACATTGTAATTTCCGTATTAATCCCACATGCTTAAGCGGCAAAGGCTTGAACTTAAAAAACCAACATAGACCTTATAGAAACAACCATAGTTTANATCCCACATGCTTAAGCGGCAAAGGCTTGAACTTAAAAAACCAACATAGACCTTATAGAAACAACCATAGTTTACAAAATAATGTGAAATTGATATTAACAAATATTCTGATGTTGATGCGAAAACTTATTAAATACTCTTAACCAAATAGCATTGTGCCCAAGGCCGGATTCAAATATTACAGTTTTNTCCCACATGCTTAAGCGGCAAAGGCTTGAACTTAAAAAACCAACATAGACCTTATAGAAACAACCATAGTTTATAAAATAATGTGAAATTGACATTAACAAATATTCTGATGCTGATGCGAAAACTTATTAAATACTCTTAACCAAATAGCATTGTGCCCAAGGCCGGATTCAAATATTACAGTTTTNTGATGCGAAAACTTATTAAATACTCTTAACCAAATAGCATTGTGCCCAAGGCCGGATTCAAATATTACAGTTTTCTAAACAATCATTTTAAAATTAGAGTTGTGTGCGGTAGTCATTAAATTGTATTATGATTTAGTCAGCGAACGACATATCGTGATCAGAAATTTCAAAAATTTCGACTCAGACACTGCTATCAATAGAATTTTCTAATCTTAGAACGGGATTTTGAGTAGATTTGATTAATTCCGTGTTTCTTTCAATTAGTCTATCGCGAATCCAAAATTTCTTTTTTTACTTTTGAGTTTTGACTTCTATATTATTTAAAACAAGTTGCCAGGATTTATTTCGTTTCTGACTTGGAGAGACCAGGTTTCATTACAGTAAAATATGTTGTACCCTGTGTCCCGGAAATGTTTAACGTGGCGTAAGTTGTACTCATGTTGAGCTGCTATTTCATCGCATTCCAGGAATACAGGTTTACTGAATAATTTATGATATTTAAACTTGATTTTTTCAATTAATCATTTTCTGAATGTTTCTTTACCAACNTAAACTTGATTTTTTCAATTAATCATTTTCTGAATGTTTCTTTACCAACTCTTCGGATGTTGTCACCTTCTAAACATTTTTGGTGCAAGTTTTTGATTGTAGAATACGCACTACTTTCATAAATGCGATGACAGATTCCTATGATTACAAGATTGTAGACGAATTAATTTGTTTTGTGTGACGATTAGGTGTAACGTTTTCAGTTTTGGTGGTAGAACTGTGAATGACGTTTTTACCCTTGATACGTTAACACCACATGCTTTAGCAGTGCCTGAATTACAATTCTAATTGCCATTTTTTTCAGAAATTTNCTCTTCGGATGTTGTCACCTTCTAAACATTTTTGGTGCAAGTTTTTGATTGTAGAATACGCACTACTTTCATAGATGCGATGACAGATTCCTATGATTGTAGACGAATTAATTTGTTTTGTGTGACGATTAGGTGTAACGTTTTCAGTTTTGGTGGTAGAAGTGAATGACGTTTTTAGCCTTGATACGTTAACACCACATGCTTTAGCAGTGCCTGAATTACAATTCTAATTGCCATTTTTTTCAGAAATTTNCCTTGATACGTTAACACCACATGCTTTAGCAGTGCCTGAATTACAATTCTAATTGCCATTTTTTTCAGAAATTTCTTAGGTTTCTCCCACCCAACTGATTGTATACACTCTCCTTCAACATAATTAGAAACTGTTTCACCTTCAATACAGCCATTTTAAATTTTTGGTGGCAAGCTAAAAGTAAATCAAAGAATAAGACTTATCTGAATTGCAAATTAAACTTTTTAATTTCACCCCCAACAAATTTAAATAAGAATACGCGCACATCTCAAAATGAAAAACAAAAAATCTCGCGGCAAGAACTTTGACGGCTCAATGCTATTTGGTTTGAGAGTATACCTAAACCTAAAAGGTGTTGTTGATAAAGTTACATCAACTTTACTCTAAGATTAATACTTATTTGGTATTACNTACCTAAACCTAAAAGGTGTTGTTGATAAAGTTACATCAACTTTACTCTAAGATTAATACTTATTTGGTATTACTGGTTTACTCATATACAATATGTACAACAACACTAATAAACAGCTAAGCAGCAAATAATATCATTATGTTATTATTAGTGATCCAGTTAGACCAATAAGTTCCGCGACCTGTCATCTCACGAAAGTTCGTCACAGAATATTCGTCAAAGGATATTCGNTACCTAAACCTAAAAGGTGTTGTTGATAAAGTTACATCAACTTTACTCTAAGATTAATACTTATTTGGTATTAGTGGTTTACTCATATACAATATGTACAACAACACTAATAAACATAGCTAAGCAGCAAATAATATCATTGTTATTATTAGTGATACAGTTAGACCAATAAGTTCCGCGACCTGTCATCTCACGAAAGTTCGTCACAGAATATTCGTCAAAGGATATTCGTCACAGAATATTTGTCACATGGAAAGTTCGTCACACGGAAAGTTCGTCACACGGAAAGTTCTTTGCATTGAATGCTGGTCAATTGGAAAGTTCAAATATAAAAAATGTTGTTTGGTAAATACAGAGAGTATATTAGATGGTATAATTAATGAAACCATGATGCTTCTAATTATAATATAAAATAGATTATCCAGTCATATAATTTTTCAATTAGGAAATTGGTCGGAGAAGGTTAATTTATCAAGTTAATGCGGGTTGTTTGAGAACCGGAGTGGAACAATACAATAACCTTCCAATTCTTGACGATTGCACCAAACCACACATAAACTTGATTTAGGTGCTTAGAATTCTAACTTGCTTTTCAGTGGATGTGTATATAATTTGTAAATATATGCTTATTATATTATATTATATTGTTTGAATCTAATTTTAACTTAAATTTTGAAATTTTGGGCTTTCGTAGATAACCTTCAATCGACGTTTCGGGCATTGGATATTTCAGCTATTAAATTATTAATAATGTTATGAATATGATTTATTTGAACTTGAGAAGAAATTTATTCATTTAAAATTTTTCTAAGCTTCTGTGTGACGTATTTCAGGTGACGCACAATCAGTGTGATAAGTTTCATTTAACGAATATTCCGTGTGATAAAACTTTCTTTGTGACGAATTTTCTGTGACAAATCTTGTTCTGACAAATATTCGTGTGACCAAAAGTCATAAAGCCGGTTGTTGAAAAATTGAACGGAAAAGTTTCAACTGCAATGTAACGGTTCATGATACTTTCAATTCAGAAAACTGTATATCTTGACAAACAATTATCTTGAAAGAAATATTTTATGCGCCTAGATAGACTGTACGTGCTTCAAACGTTTCATAACAAGTAAATTAATGCATCGTAAAGAAGTTTCAAGGTATTCGAAACAAGAGTTACAAGGTGTAACTATAGCTGTTAGTTACACTTCAGATATCAAATTCAAAATTATTTTTGTTTTCCATAAATCTTAGCTTGTCTCTTGTCTTTTTTTATTCTCCGCTTTGGCTTATTCACTATGCATTTGCCATTTTGTAATTTAGCCACAAACATTTTCACCATCGCCTTAATCCCAATTGTTTCCAATTTTTTCTTTACCACAGCTACCTTCAATGTTTGTTGTCTACTTAATCGTTGACTATTTGCTTTCTTTCTTGATTATCTCGTTTTTGTTACATCCCTGACCTTCTACTACAGTGGAATTTTTCCAAAGTCGTATCTGATTTGCACTTGTTGTTTATTTTCCTATAGAACCCTGATGCTCAACTACTTAAACTTATCCATAATTTTAATTCGTTTGAACGACTTTATTTTCACTAACTACAAACTCTTTTAGTGCAGGTATTAAATTCCAAAATATTTGGATTAGAAACTAATCAACCAGGATTAGAGTATATAGTATTTTAATTTCATAAAGATTTAAATGGTCATCTTTTTATTAAAATACAATTATCCTGTGATTTTATTGAATATTATTTATGAAGCAAGCGATATTATGTTATCATATCACATGTCATTACATAAGTTATGAATTCTAATGTTGATTTTTTTGTCTTGAATAAATATTTCTTACGAGTCAATATTTTAAAGCAAGTATTGGTAAGGGAGTTGCTTCTGTTGGCTTTTCAGCACTATTTACCTAGCTTTGGAGCGAACTGCCCCTATAATTGTGATTAGGCGCATGGAGTCAAAGCAAATGATGACTATCCGGTAAGGTTTTCCCAGTAGAGTATGATAAATGTCAATACTTAGCCCATTTCAATGAAAGCAAACTTAGTAGTAATACCACGCTATCTGATATTTGAATTTTTTGTTTAAAAATGTATGCTGCATCGAACCATGTCTAAACTGTATATGTTATACCCAAGATATAAATTTTAACCTTTCTACTCTATCTCCTTAATTATCACGAAAGCTGAATGTCAGAATGATGAAAAGTATATAGTACTCTAAATTTGTAAAAAAATGTAATATGTTGAAGATATTCGTTCAACAAAATAGACACTAATTCATGTGGCATAATGAAGAAGTAAAAAGCTTTGAAAGTTCATTATACCCATCTGCTGAATGTAACAGTTGGTTTTGAATGAGGGTTTTAACATTAATACCAACCTCAACCTATATAGCCAGGGACCGGCGGTTCAGGTTCATCATATTTTTGGTTCCATTATTCACAAAGTCACAATGAAAGGTTCACTGTTTTAAAAAAACATTTTGTCGCCATATTGTAACGAAAGAATGAATTCATAACAGCTATAACCAAATATTTGACTGGAAGAAGTTGTTTATTATGAAAATCGTTTCATTATAATTGAAATTTAGTGTTTATCGCAAGTTTAGAAAATCAACCGAACTTTACGGAAGGTACTAAACTTTACACGTCAACTCAAAACTGCCTTCTAGACCAAAAACTTGAAGTCCATACGGCAAACCGGAAATTCCAAAGATAGGTTCAACAGTGAAAACAAACTTTTGGTTAGCGTCAAATATATTTAATTAAACTATCAGAATAAGTCAATACTATAAAGAAATAAACAAATAAAGCACATGTATAATGTGTTTGCAACACATTATAAAAATAGAGTACTCAAAAAGCATAACATTTATTACAATTGTACAAGAATAAAAAAATTTCCCTAAGTAAATTTAAGATATTCAACATTTGTAACTGTTAGTAAAAAAAATTCAAAGAATTAAAGGAAAAATTATAGTTTTTTATCTATGCAGGCTGTCCATTTAATGCCTTAGAAACAATAAAATATTAGCATTAATCGACAGGATATTCAATGTTGGCTGGATCATTTATAATTAGTTCTGATCCCACTTCCGCTATCATTACAGTTGCGGCAGATGTATAAGCATTTGGACTGATCGGCATGATGGAAGCATCCACAACTCGTAACCCGCCAATATCAAAAACTCTAGTAAACATTTTATTAACATAAGAAAAGTCTTTATGGTATTTACAAGAGCGGTGGTACAAGATTCATTTGCATGGTCTAGTGCATAAGCGGTATCTGTAATTTGATAAATTATTACTCAAAACTTTCATTGTTTCTGTTATGTGAATTGTTCTGCAGCTGCAATATAAACCTACTCAAGCAAAAATATCAAAAAATAAAAACAATAGGGTTTGTGTCCCATAATTCAAGGCCACACAATAAATTAAAATGATCTCCAAGATGCCAGAAATGGGCTTGAAAGGACATAAAACAAAGTAATAAATTAAAATAATCTTAATGTTATTAGACGAACAGATGTACAGTCCCGGTATAAAAATTTCTGGATTTAGCAACAAACCTATTATAACACAAAAATTGGATGTTATTTGCTCTCACGGAGCTTNGTATAAAAATTTCTGGATTTAGCAACAAACCTATTATAACACAAAAATTGGATGTTATTTGCTCTCACGGAGCTTAAAATAGAAAACTTCTCAATTAAAGCAACTATAGTAATAATCAGCTATAGCAACAANTTGAAAGGACATAAAACAAAGTAATAAATTAAAATAATCTTAATGTTATTAGACGAACAGATGTACAGTCCCGTTATAAAAATTTCTGGATTTAGCAACAAACCTATTATAACACAAAAATTGGATGTTGTTTGCTCTCACGGAGCTTAAAATAGAAAACTTCTCAATTAAAGCAACTATAGTAATAATCAGCTATAGCAACAANTTTGCTCTCACGGAGCTTAAAATAGAAAACTTCTCAATTAAAGCAACTATAGTAATAATCAGCTATAGCAACAATTCCGGTATAACAAGATTATTTTTCCAAATTCTAGTGTCCTAATAACAACAAAGGAAATTAAGTCATTTTGAGAGATTTTCTCTCTCTTCATTTGTATTTTTGCATCTAATTTTTCTTTAAAATTAGTAGAAAAATACAACCAGTGTTGCGTTAAACAATGCTTCATTCAAATAAGTAAATAACTAAATTTGGGATTTTTTGTAAAAATAAATTAACAACTACGTCAGACAAAATAAAATTTCGGCTTATACTTAACGCACTTTTTCCATATAATTAAAAAATACAACAACATCATGTTGTTATATCCGATCTAGCAACAGTCCATTATAATAACCAGGTCTGACGACTCCAATAAAAATTTTATAACGATTTTTCACTGTAATAGTAAAATGAAATGAATTAAGACTAATGAGGATAAAAGTGTAGGTTATTTATAATCAAAGCTAGTTATAACAAATTAAAATGGAGTCGTTAGATCTGTACGAGTAAACTTTTAAACCCTGAAGTAGTTCAAGGTACAAATTTAAAANAATTAAAATGGAGTCGTTAGATCTGTACGAGTAAACTTTTAAACCCTGAAGTAGTTCAAGGTACAAATTTAAAAATCCGTTAGAACTGTCAGTTTTAAAACATACGAAATGAACTTAAGGAAATACACTCATTCAGTATTTGCGCTAGATGCGATCAGGTTTATGTCAAAGTATAATTCATTGTATTTTAAGATGAAGGTCTAAAAACTTACTTAAGCTTTGAGTTAACCATAGCACTAAAATTTTTGTCATCGAACCCCATTCTACGTGTACCCGTGTAATGAAAGGATGGTCCACTCTGTTCTTTGATGTAGCAAGTCCAGTAGTCTGTGGTGTAAAATTCAATTCCGTCACAAGCAGCTACTGTTTGAAATTTTATTCCAAAAGCTTGAAATTCTGGTGAATTCTGGAAAAAGTCCAGTGAAGTTGTTAAACCTTTGACAGAATTCAATTAGTTTTAGTATTTACACAANCTGAAGTTGTTAAACCTTTGACAGAATTCAATTAGTTTTAGTATTTACACAACAAATATAAATATTTGGAGAATATGTAGCAGTCGAAAATTTAAGTGTAACATACGAACGTAATTTATCATTAAGTACCACTCAAACTTCACTAGATTTCTAAGTGTGCTTTTCTGTTAGCGTGTGCATTAATATAATACTTCGATTCGTAATCATATATTACTTTACATCACGATTTTGGCCTTAGAAATGTGCAATTATTCTCAAGCGACTGGATTTAAAAAAATACTTTCTGAATGAATACTTTTTTCTGGTCAAAAGAATTTACACTGTAGTTTGNAATTAAAATGGAGTCGTTAGATCTGTACGAGTAAACTTTTAAACCCTGAAGTAGTTCAAGGTACAAATTTAAATATCCGTTAGAACTGTCAGTTTTAAAACATACGAAATGAACTTAAGGAAATACACTCATTCAGTATTTGCGCTAGATGCGATCACGTTTATGTCAAAGTATAATTCATTGTATTTTAAGATGAAGGTCTAAAAACTTACTTAAGCTTTGAGTTAACCATAGCACTAAAATTTTTGTCATCGAACCCCAGTCTACGTGTACCCGTGTAATGAAAGGATGGTCCACTCTGTTCTTTGATGTAGCAAGTCCAGTAGTCTGTGGTGTAAAATTCAATTCCGTCACAAGCAGCTACTGTTTGAAATTTTATTCCAAAAGCTTGAAATTCTGGTGAATTCTGGAAAAAGTCCAGTGAAGTTGTTAAACCTTTGACAGAATTCAATTAGTTTTAGTATTTACACAACAAATATAAATATTTGGAGAATATGTAGCAGTCGAAAATTTAAGTGCAACATACGACCGCAATTTATCATTAAGTACCACTCAAATTTCACTAGATTTCTAAGTGTGCTTTTCTGTTAGTGTGTGCATTAATAGAATACTTCGATGTATAATCATATATTACTTTACATCACGATTTTGGCCTTGGAAATGTGCAATTATTCTAAAGCGACTGGATTTAAAAAAATACTTTCTGAATGAATACTTTTTTCTGGTCAAAAGAATTTACACTGTAGTTTGTTCTGGTCTACCCCAAGTAATTTATGCAGTTATCCATCATGTTGCGAGACGATCGATGGTGTGCTCTATTCGGTGTTGTTCGGTTTTAACTCATGATTTACTATGCCTTAGGCTATCAGGGCAAACCATGGCACTTACGGTAAATTGTTAGCAAATTGTGTTTTTGTATTTGATAGTTGTATTCTTAATTCTGCGGGATGATATGTAAGGTCGGATAATCGGCGAGAGATTAGGGTACTTTATCAATGTTTGTACAATTATTTCTCTACTTCATACTCCCTTAACCAAAATATTATTTAGTTCCTTTTGAATTTCTCCAGCATATNTACTTCATACTCCCTTAACCAAAATATTATTTAGTTCCTTTTGAATTTCTCCAGCATATGTTAATTTGATGAAAGTATAAAATCAAAAATATTAATAAAAACTTAGAAATTTTAATTTAGTATAGTATGTAGAAGTATTTCTAAAAAAAATCCTAAGGAAAATTCCTAGGAAAATTGCTAGGATAATTTTTAGAAAAATTCTTAGGAAATTCAGCATTTCCTATTATGAATCATACATATTTTTATAGCAANCGGGATGATATGTAAGGTCGGATAATCGGCGAGAGATTAGGGTACTTTATCAATGTTTGTACAATTATTTCTCCACTTCATACTCCCTTAACCAAAATATTATTTAGTTCCTTTTGAATTTCCCCAGCATATGTTAATTTGATGAAAGTATAAAATCAAAAATATTAATAAAAACTTAGAAATTTTAATTTAGTATAGTATGTAGAAATATTTCTAAAAAAAATCCTAAGGAAAATTCCTAGGAAAATTTCTAGGATAATTTTTAGAAAAATTCTTAGGAAATTCAGCATTTCCTATTATGAATCATACATATTTTTATAGCAATTGTAGATTGTACTAAATTGATCTATTATAATAATTGATAGGAAGATACCCTACCCTATGCTTATGCTCACTGTCGGCAATATCTATCAAAAATAGAATAATTTTTGCTTGCCTACAGTTTTGTGCAGTTGAACTTATTAGTTAAATTCTCGTCCAATGCACCCGTTGTTAATTTCCAATCCAATGACACGGAAAAAACTCATTTCACATTAAAGCTGTATTTTCCAATCTACAACCTCACTCTTAATCTTTAAAGCAATTTAAGTTTGTACAACTACCAATATATTGAGAAATTTACTAACTGCCTCATTCCAAACAACCATATCTGTATTCATGGTTATAAACGTAAATTCAACACCAGACGCATTTTAGTCGCTAAGCAGTATGGAAACAATAAAACACATTCGTCCGACTCTAATAGGCATAGGGATTGGGATTCTTGTATTGTACTTGAGAAAAGTAAATCGGAATAGGCAAAACAGACTAAAGTTGATGCGGGAGCCAGATTTACGAAAGGACAAAACGGGAGCGGAAATATTTATCGATGTTTTGAAGTCTCATGGCGTCAATTTCACGTTCAGCCTCTGTGGAGAATCGATATCACCTATCATCGCTGCGGCGCAAAGAGGAGGCATCAAACTTATTGATACTCGACAAGAAGTAATTAATTGATATACTGTTAAACTTTTAATACTTGATAACTTCGATACTTAGATAAAGATTTTGACGCCAATTTTAAGATAAAATTGAATTATTCCAATGGGTTATGTGGGATTGAAACTCTGAAAAGACAATTTAGAGTTTCTCCTTGCCAAATATTTACAACCAAACTCATACCAAATTAATATTGTATTTTATGTATGAAATGTTTATCTTTTGAAACCTTTTAGGCCACTGGTACCTTTGCAGCTAAAGCGTACGCTCGACTTAGTCGCAGACCAGGGATTATGATTGTTACAACAGGACCAGGGCTCACGAACACTGTTACAGCCGCAAAGGATGCAACCAATGAAAATGTTCCGATAATAATCATCAGTATGTATTATAACACCATTGGGCTACTTTGTTCTACTGTGCCTTGCAATTCAATAATCTTTTGCATTATTCATGCAGCAACGATATCACTAAATATTCTCAAATATTTTTTCATGACCAATTAATGTAATAGCGAATACTAAAATTGCTGGAAAATTTCCTCTAGTTTATGTTTTGATGGCACCGCTGTAGTCAAGATAACGAGATACTCTACAAATATTGGGCCGAATTTATTTATTCATTACCGTTTCCTCCACCTCGCACACTGCGACAGTAAACACGTATAAGTTATTTTCATTCAAGGAGTAGACGGTAGCGACGCTAACTTTAAGTTTCTAAAGGAGTCCGTAAGTTTGGAACCTTGAACTTTTTGGAATTCTAGGTTATATGTTTTGCGAGGGAGCGAGTGTCGTAAATATGGACTTTACGATTTTATTTTGAGTATTAAATCTGCTAAATAATTCCTAAAAATACATCAAATTCTATTTATTTCACGAATCTTTAGGTGGTGGAGTCCCGACAATTTGTCGAGGAATTGGGTACCTTCAGGATATGAATCACATAGGTTTGATGAAAAATGTTTGTAAGGATACATTTTCAATTGAACATAGAGACTCAATCATTCCTGTTATGAAGAAGGCATTCCAAGTGGCTTGCTCAGACTTACCAGGTATATATATTCTCTATTGTATTAGCGTTTAGTATGTAGTTAGGGCATGAACGTATTTGTATGGAGAATTCGAGATACGTTTTGCAGATGTGTGCATCAGTCTCAGCAAACACTTAACTAACCCGAAACTGTGTACACAAATTAGTACTTTTGTGACATGGTTTTGTTAAATTTAATTTTGTTTGAGCTGATGTAATTAACACAAATCCTATAAACTTACTCAATGAGCCCAAACCCCGCTTGGATTGATTTTATTTTACACAAACTGTACGCTTTACCTAATGATACACATACCCTAGGGTTATGATATGTGAATTTTGGTATACCCAAATTATTTTACCCTTGATTCAACAAGAATACGAAAATGTATGTTTGCAAACTATCTCGAAGTACCCACTACTTAGAGACGCACATGGACGTATTTCGTTCACGTACTCAAACTATGCCTACGTCCTGTATGCTCCCTTTCTCCCGTATCCGACTTGAGATAGGAGGAGCCTACTGTATCGAAGTACTACTGTTGGACAATACATGTCGCCGCAAAATCTACTTTGTAATGGTACAATTCTAAGCATAAGGTAATACCATACTATCCTAATAGTGTAATAATTCTTGATAGTGATACCTCGCGGAATTATTATCACAAGGTATAACTTGAATAGTACTTTTACATTGTGATGCGAACAATGTAGTACGCTTACTGTAGAGCATTGTCTTGCCCAAGGTTGCTGTGAGGAATTCATCTAGTACAGCTAATAGTAGAATAGTCATTAGCTCAACTATTTTTTTAAATAATTATTTGAGTTCTGGTTGCCGGCCGGCAAGCGAGATTTCTTGCTTGTAATGTTGTCAAGATAAATTTGAAGAGTTAGATAAAGTGACATGAATTTAAGCAGCTTTTAGTTAGCTAAAAGAACCAACCGAGAAATTTTCTATTGTAAGTAATGCTACTCATTACCCATATATCACCTGACCTCAAGAGTTCTCACATCCATGTATTCAAAAAAAACGTTCTCAAAACTTTTTTCATACTACGATAGAACACATAACACCATTTTCGTTCAGTTGTACGGAATCTTAACAGATAATTTAACCTTGTTCTTCAATTTTGATTATTCTAGTGTGTTTGAATTTGTAAAAAAAATTTTCAAAAACAAAATTTGAAATATAATTGACTTATTAGCTAACCTTCTAATTAGCTTTTTAGATTAGTTCGTCATAGCAACCTTGGTCTTGTCAATCAATATATGTATCGTAATTAAGTTTGTATCCTATTAAAATCGATCATTTTCTGTTATACAATAATAATATGATAATGTACAGCGAAGTATAATAAATAAAGGCAATGATTTTGATTTCACTTGAGTTTTGGGATGAAAAGTTTACATGGAAAATAGAGTTTTGCGCCGGATTTAAAACATTAGTCTTGAATTACTGGTCTATTAATGATCGTTAGGGAGATAGGCCGCGCAAACTTTTCGAGGGAAATGAACTACCTTCACAAACAGACAGGTTTGTGGAGACAGAGCGTCCTTCATGCCGCAATCATGGCAAGGCGTCCTTCTTCTCTTTATTTATTATACTTCGCTGTATTGCAATGATAGAGTAAGATTGGAGTTTGGACCTCAAGAATCTACAGTATGTTAGGTAGCGAAGAATATTTTTTTTTAACTTTTTTTTTTTCGGAGGGAAACCTAACCTATTGGTAAAGAAAGTGTTGTCTCACGATGCACCCCATGAACCATGCAACATATCTGGGCACATTCAAAGCGTAATCTAATTCATGTTTTGAGATTGGACATTTATCATAATTGGAAATTTAATACAAAATTTCCAATTATATTAAATGTCCAATCTCATATTGTCTAATTCTGTCATTCGAGTTACCCAAATTTTTGTCAAAATTTTTTTGCCAGCGTAAAATACAAGTATTAAAAAATTCTTTTTCCTCTCAAATGTTTTTATATATTTTCGAAGATTTGCTTTCATTCTAGATAATATTTAACCTGGGTAGGATTTTATTCCCTCGGCACTATTTTTTATTCATGTAATATTAATGTTTTTAGCCGCGCATTTAATTTGTTCCTTATGTTTAATTGGCTGAGATAAATCCATCTATGATCTAAACGAACAGACTCTATTGTGAAAAAGACCCTCTGCATCTAATTCAAAAGCAAAATTTTCCGACTTTAAGAAAGTTTCCACTAGTGTCAACTTTGAAAGTTTCAACTAGTCTTTACCATGACTCACAGTTTAGCTGAGTCAGAGTCACTGAATCTCTAAACATCTGGAGTCCGACTTTCGGATCCATGAGTATGCCTGCTTGATTTTGGGAGGTAACTTTGAATAAAAAAAATGTGCATAATGAAATGAAAATTAAAACATATGCGTCATGTAATACAAACTATGTAAAATCGTGTACGACAATCTGAAATTAGAAAAATATATATTTTTAATGGTAAAAGTAGATGGGGAAAATATGGAAAAGTAGTCCGTTATGCTCATTTTCGCATGTCGGTAAATAATCATGAGTCTGAGTTCTACCACAAAGGAGTCAGTCACCAAATGACTCCCGACTCATACTAAGAGTCATGCATCAGGTGTTCGGGTCTTTGAAAACAATGGTTTCAAATTCGAAAGTTGAAAACTAAATGTACATGAAAAATTTAACCTCGTGGGAGACCAACTCTGAGTTGCATCTGAGTATGGTCAAGCTGAGGAATTTTTGATCACCACAACTGGTAGTATTTAAATATTTCAACCGATAACCTTCAAAGCTGACGGTACACTTAATACTACCTTAGGTCAATTTTTACTACTATTGTCCCCATTAAACATTAGTAAGGCACTATATATGTCTTCAATTACCAAGTTCACAAACCGCAATTTCTAAAAACTAAAGTTCATACACCTAAAGTTCATAAACACTAAAATTTATAAATCGAAAATTACCTGATGGAAACTACTGTGGGACACAATAAAGTTAGGATTCAATTTAATATTAAACTAAATAAAAGCTCAAGACTTATTAATCTTATTTAATTAAGATTTAGATTTATCAAAAACAACCAAGTTGTGATGTTTTAGTGCTTGATAGTTTTACGTTCTACAAGAAGTTGAAACTCAGTGACTCAACATACTGGAATTTACAAGATGTAAATCACTGAATTGGAAGGAAACAAATATTACTAAAACAACATGCTTCAAACTCTTCTAATCTCTTACTTAGCTAATTGATTATTTCTCTAATTTCACTCAAGGTAATTACAAGAAATCTGCTCGGAGCACAACCATTTCATAGATACTGGCGAAAAAGATGCACGACGGTTTGAATACAATGAAAAATAGAAATTCAAGACAAATCTTGTACTCTCACCACCAATTAATGCAAGTTAAGTGGCAAACCTTGATGAGTACAGGAGAAGCATATCAGGGGAAACATTTGTTGGAAGGAAAGTGAGCTTTCTCCACTTTCCCTTGCGTCCCTCTCTTCTACCGTCCAGACGACAGACGCCCTCTCGAGGCGCCTGAAGTCTGGTTCCCATGCCTTACAAAATCTAGCATTTTCATACTCCTGGAAATCTGTTATTTCCAGGAGGGCGTGGAACTGTCTCCCCAGCCCTCGTCTCCCAGGACAGTTTATTGGAAATCCCATTTTCCCAATTTACGTCCCATGATTGTTTGACCTGCCCTTTGATAATTCCCCGAATCATTTCCCATACCCAATCCCACCATATAGCCAATTCCTCTAATACATTCCTATTTTTTTACTCTGAAACTTCAGTTGACACAATTCTGGTTTTTATGAGTATCGGTCACGTGAAAATTTTAAAGTAAACCTCTGAATTGTTTGCAAACATAAAATTTAGATCTAGTCGACAATTTTTTGTCAAATTTATACTTCTCACGGAGCCAAACATGCATCACACTTTTGCGTTGAGTATTGGCTTTTCACGAATAAAGCAGACAACTTACACAAGATATTTAGAAAGATGAAAAGGTAAGCAAATGCTAATATGGCAATTAAAAAATAATATTATAAAAATTAAAAGAAATTTCTTGTCTTTATTAGGTATTTCGGCTGGTCCCTTGGGTCCGACCTTAATTATGACTAAATTTGAAACAGCCTTCATGAACGCATTCAAAAAATCATTTCCAAAAGCAATTCAGAAAGGCTATATATTTAACTTGATTCAATGCATATGGCACAAGATCCAAAAACTTCGGAACAATTTTTAACGCTACCATGATACCTCACAGTTTGGAACTGGAGTTGGAAAACTCGTTTCAATTGATTATACCCCTCTTGCATTAAAGCATGATTTGATGTTCTCATGGACAGTGCATTTTATGAAAAGAACGACATTCTTCTGCCAACTCTAACGTCGTAGTATGAAGACAGGGAAACCACAGCGAAGACGCAGAGGGATTTTTCTAATAATTCATTCATATAACAAATTGTAAGGTGGCACCATCGATTTAATTCAATGCCGTTTTGATAATATTCTACACTTAAAAATTTTGTACTTTGGATAATGGTGCAGACGTTGGGCGTAGCTTTGTCAATCTCTAAACAATTCTGATCAGACGGAAACGACTGAACCGATAAAAAAACCGACTAAACGTGTTGGATTTTCAGCTAAAAGTTCCTACCTTTTTGATTGAGCAAAAACCAATAAGTCTAATAAACCTCCAAAAATGAAGAAAATAAAAGACAGTTTCAGCATTAAAAAATATTAAGTCTATTATCTTATGCACAAATAAGCACTTTTTCAAAATAAATGGGCATTATTACTCAGAAAATATGGTCTTTTTCTTGCGCAATAAAATGTATATATCAGCTTTAAAAAATGAAGAAAATAATTTTTTTTAATCTCATAGCTTTAAAAAAAACCAGCCTAGGGTGGCCCGAGGACACATTTTCCTATTGCGTTGTTCGGGCTAAGCAGTGTGCTATGGTTACCGGTCTTGGATCGGTGTCATTCCTTGAGCTAGACTAACAATCTAGCACTGGTACAAGAGCTGTTTCTGTTGGTTTTTCAGCCCTTAATCACTTTGACAAGGAATGGAGCCAGACTGCCTGTATCGTAGTGATTAGGAGTCTGGAGCCATGCCATTATATTCAAAGATGCCAATAAGGTTTCCCAACAGAGTAAGACAAATGTCAATAGCTCACCCCCTTTCATGTAAAGTAGATAAGGTATGTGTAGTAGTAGATCCACGCTACCAGACACCTGAATAGGTTGTGTACACGTGCTCGTAAAAAGAGCTGGGCCTGGTTCGAGGCGGCAGAAATACCGAAAAGCAAGTCTGCGGGATTCCCAAATAAAGTCCCTATCCTCTTAATTGGGCGAAAGCCAATAAGTCAAATAAACTTCAAAAAATAAATAAATAAATAAATAACTTTTCTTAAAGAAAATTTTCAATTCTATTATTTTCATATAATGCATGAAATCTAGCCAACTCCAAATAGAAACCAACCAAGGGTAGCTATGCTATTTGTTACCAATAAAAATTATAGTTAGTTTTATTCTCGCTTCAGAAATTTTAAAATTCAAATTGCTGTTAACTATACAAATTAAAAAATTGGAATATATTTTATCAATCATAGGTGCAGTATATGTCGAAGTCCCTTTAGACGTAATTGTTCCAAATTACAAATTTAATCCTTCACCTTACTTCCGATCTTACGATACTCTGACTTCTATCGTTTCTACTGGATGGCAATCATGTGTATCGATGCTTGGAGGAAATACCAGGGATTATGGAAGACATTCAGCTGATACAGACCTAACACCATTACCAGTAAGGTATCCCAAAGCTTCAAAATCACAAAGTAAGTAATGATTTTTACAATTACTCATTTGTACAGGTGTAATATTTATATTAAGTACGCCAAACTTTCACTCATAAGCTACCTTGATTGTCACCAAACTGTCGACGAGTATGTACTACTCGTTTTGAGCAACACACAAAAAAGAAGCTTATGTTAGGATCCTCTTGTGGCAGTGTCTTTGAGTGACGCACCTGGGTGGAGTGGGTCAAGGTGGAAGAGAGAAGTGTCTCTCCTAGCGTCGGTCTGGGCATTGCTCGCCGGGAGCGTTATTCCTGTGGGTACGCTTCTGCCGTGGCTCTGGTCTAGGAAAGTGGGGGGCGCTAAACTAAAGAGCGGGACCCACTCCTTGAAATAATGTACCTAATGTGGGATCCGCCTTCGCTACCCAGAGAGAGAAGGGGAGATATATCGACAGAGACAGATATAGACAGATACTTAGGTAATCAGAGTTGACTCTACCTTATTCTTCCGAAGGATGACTCGTTTGGTGTGGTTACGCAGGTTTGGGGATGAGTTGTTAGGGTCCACTATTCTGGAAAAGATGATGAAAGAACTCACAAGTAATGTCTTAGGGTCGAAGTAGTTTATTCAAGGGGTTTTCTTAAAGAGAGAATGTTCGAGTAGAACGTGAGAGTCTAACTGTTATTTAGATAGTCAAAGATAGAAAGATATTTATGCCGGTAACGAAAAAACAGAGGTGTAGTTAAACTGAGGAAGTCCAAGAGACTGAAGAGTCGACTGAACTGCAGTCTATTTTTTGTTAAGTGGCCTTTGGGGCATTTAGGGTGAGATGGGTGCAATTAACAGAGCGAGAGACAAGGGAAGAAGGGATGGGAGAGTGGGCTAAGTACACCCGCTGAGCCCGGAGTCTATTAGTAAGTGGGCTTTTAGTACTAAACTAGCTAAGGTGGGAAACACTTAATTGCCTTTTTCTAACGAGATGTCCTCTCCGAAATATTCACATTATCCGTTTGAACTCTAGCATAGCTGAGCATAAGATTTGTTTTTGCCATTTTTGACTTCCTTTGCATTTAAGAACATATTTTCTAGGTTTAGCTCATTTTGTCAATTTATAGGGTTATTTTTAGGTTGTTTTATGAAGGGGTTATTGTCACAAAATAACAAGAACTAATAAAACCACTAATAAAAGTACTAATATACAACAAAACTAATAAAACACAACAGAATTTCTGCATTATACAATAGTAATACTACAATAATTGTAAAGTTTTCTGTTGCGTATCATTCCAATTGTCTTGCAACAATAATCCCCTCATACTTTAAGGTTCTTCTATCAAAATTTTAAAATATTTGAAACATCTAAAAAATCCATTTCCGCGGTATATTAACTATACTTTGTTCACTTAAAAGGAAAGTATTAAATTTACCAATATCGACAAAATCATAAATTACATTTTAAACCTTATAATTTAATAGCTGTTATGTACATTTTATGATACAGAAATCACATCTACCTGGCGTTTAAATTTTCTTTTTGGAGCTGCAATGTAAAATTCTATTTATTACTGGATATGTTAATATAGCTTTTTGTGAACTCAATAACGAATTTAACTTATTATTCCGACTTGTCAAATTAAACTTTCAACCATTGCTAATTCCATATTGTTCTAAATACCATAACATAATTATGCTGTGCCGACAGTTCAATATAACTTTGGAACCGTGTTAATTTAATTATAAGCTATACATTTGACAATGTTTAGCTTGCATGAGATAATGCCTGTTTGGAATATATTATGTACTGCCAAACACATAATAGATCTGTTATGTACGCTCTTTAGTGTCTAACTCAATAACTACACATCGTCATGAGGTTTTCAATAATAGATTACTTCACTAATGCACTAGAAACAATTAGGTTTGACGATGAGCCATATCGGTCATATGTATACTAGTTTCTTCAAAATCGTCCCGAAACTCTAATTTTGCCTTATTGGAGTACACGTGTTAATTAATAAGTCAAATATTTCCAGAATTAATTGATGGATCAGAATGGGATTTATACTACTGCATACACAATACACAAAACTACACTGGCTACGTAGTGCGCAGTATAATGTACGTATTACACGTGCGCAGATAAAATTGAGATTTACAGTAAGCATTGTACATCCGCAATGATGATTTACATGGCATTGGACTATTATATACACAGTATGCATTGTACGTGCAAGGAACATACGCGTAGTAAGTATTGTTCTTAAACAATGAATATTTAAGTGTATATTCGACAGCTCTATGTCTAATGCGTATTGTATGTCTGCTTTGTCTGCTTTTGGGCGTGGGAAAATGTGCAATAAATGTTGTACATGAGCAATTAAGGTTTTAATGTCCATTACACACTTATCTTGAGTTAAGAGACAAGATCTACCCGATTTTGCGTTAACTCGTGTACTTAACTATACGATAAAATGGACATTAACTCTTGAGAAGTTTGCAGAAATTCAAAATTGCTTTATTTATCTTTTCCTGATAAAAATCTACACAAGAGACTAAAATCGAGAATGAGTATGTGTGTCGGAAGACTCAAAATACCAACTAATATCTTTCTTCTTCTTTCACCTGGCCAACACCTCAAAAATGAACTCTAAAACTGAAAAACCCACCCCCTTCAGACAGCAACCCAGGGACTGTTTAGCTACCTTTAAAGCCGCGTCCTGTTGGCCGCATGTCTGATTAATTATAACTTCCAGTTTTTATACGTCAGATGTCATCCACCACACATACTCTCTCAGAATGACATTTCCAACACTTATATGAGTAGTAAAGCTTTCTATTTACGCATTATACGTGTATATTGTACTTGGAAAGTGCATATCTGCATGCACATCAAGCACTAAACATAGGCATTATACATTATACGCGCAGTGATCATTGTACGTGCATATTACACGGTGTTCGGAAAAAAAGATAACTGACTTTCTTTAATTCCACTCAATTTGAGTGGAAAATACTTTCTCCAGTTATATTTTTTGGAACACCCTGTATATGTGAAATAATACATGCGTAATGAACATGAACATGTGCAATGGAATTTTCCATATGCAGAGGAAGGTTGTGTCCTCATAGGATGTTATATCTGCAGTGGGAAATTGTCCCCTTACATCATACATCATCAAAAAGACAATTAGTAAGTATTGTACAATCAATATAAAAATTTACAGCACATTTGACTCCTATATGTGCAGCACGTATTGCATATGAGCATTGTACATGCGCGGAAGCGGTTGGTACGCAGTAAGCATTGAATGTGCGCAATTTAGGTTTGCATGCCTAGTATGAGGTTAAATGCGCACTTCGAGTGGTTCAAACGCATTGCACGTAGATATTTTATGTGTATTGCACATGCACACTGGACGTCTACACCAGTATCATGCATTAAGCATACTCGAAAGTGCGCAGCGAGCATTTTATGTAGGCAGTTGGTGCTTAGATGCGCAGTACGCGTTATTTGCAACTGGCGTATATGTGCATAACTAATTCACGAAATTAAAATTAAATTTTTCTGATTTCTTTTCATTCACCCATTTATCATTTAATACAAAAATACAATTAAGTTGTTTACCACTTCACCATTGGCTAATACTGGTTGGAAGTTTGCAGGCTGATTCTAGTATGACTCTTCTTTAGGAAAAGTGGTTTCAATGAAAATTCATCCGTTGAAGTTTCGTATGCGCTAATGTCGCGTTTAGTTCAAATATTTAGGTATAATTATAGTGTATAATCGTGGTGTTGCTATTGCCACAGTTGCAGCATAAAACTTGTTTTAGAAACTAGAAAATGTTGAAAATTTTTACATGAAAGTCTTACTTGTAGTTAATGAATTAATAAAACTTTTGTTAAACACTAGTGTTGCAGAAGAAAAGTCTCATGCCGCCAAATAGATCAATCCGAATTTATTGAAAAGTTTCATAACACTTTCCTTGCAATTTCCCAATTGTCTAATTTTTACCAGGGGTTGACTGATTAAAAAATTTTTTTTATACATCTGAAGTTTTCAAACACGATTTTCCGACTGGATTGTCTTGATTTTCATAATAAAATTATTTAGATAAGAATTGAATGTACCCATGGTAACTGCAGGATCAAAAAAAAATCTCATATCAAGCGAACACATCTTGAAATAAAATGGTGAATGTTTCAGAAGCAAAACTTGTATGGTCTAAAGAAGGGGAAATTTTTCTTGTAATTAAATTTGTTGTTGCACAGCAAACCAAGCATCCGACTGCTTATGCAATAAACCTTTGTTTACTTTCGTTTACTAGTCGAATCTACAGTGAAATTGCTCCTTAATGCAAAGAAACCACTTTGTGTAATTGGATCACAAGTTACCCTCTATCCTGGATCAATGGAGAAATTATCGAAAGCAGTTAAGGGTCTAAAAATACCCTTATATACCATTTCTGACTCCAGAGGACTCCTTGGAAAATCACACAAGTATCTCGTAAGGTCAAATCCTATCAACTTTTAGTGTAGTTTAGATGATATTGTTTAATTTTCAGTTAAGTCAAGATGGGAAACTAAAGGATGCACTACCTGAATCAGATTTTGTACTTTTAGCTGGTATCACATGTGATTACTATACAGTCATGTTTGGATTAGGATTGCCGCAGAAGGAATCAAAAATTATTAGTATTAACCGAAGCTTACATTTAGGAACATTGGTAAATTTAAGTTCGACGATAGCCTATTCACTTACACTAAAACTAACGTGATAGCTGCTAACGCTAATGGTAAACGTAAAAAATTTACGTTAACGGATTAGTTGACATTAGCCTGGATAGCATATTGTATGTTATGTTGATATTTGCTGGAGAGCAAGTTTTTCGCCCAGATTTGAAACAGGGAATAACACAAGAATTTGGTTTTAGTAAGGACGATCCTACTATATCTTTAGGTTACCAATTGTGCTACCTATAGATGCAATATGAGTTAACAGAAATTTTTGTCTCACGTTTACAAATTTCCTTCAACTCGCCGCGAATGTTTAAATTAAAAAATTTTCCCCTTCCGTCATATAATTTAACCCACCGTAGTTGGGCACATTCCATTTTAAATTTTGAATTCAATAGAGGAGCATATGATTTAGGTTAAATTACTACTACACGTGATTCTGGTTCAGTGAAATTTATGACGCTCCATTGGTAGTTGTAGAGCTGGGTGAAATTCGACCAAAACGTGTTTAAGAAAAATTTATAACTTATTTAAACATTGAATCTTTCATCGAAAGTTTTTTTAGATTTAACGTTCCCTCATAAGTCACAAANATTGTGGAGCTGGGTGAGATTCGACCAAAACGTGTTTAAGAAAAATTTATAACTTATTTAAACATTGAATCTTTCATCGAAAGTTTTTTTAGATTTAACGTTCCCTCATAAGTCACAAAATGACGAAATCTACGAAACTTGCTGGAAATGGTTAGGGGAGAAACTTTTATCTCTGTTATTTGTCTGGTTGGTCACCCCTTCAGGTCATAGGTAATTGTTTAGTTTACGCCATAATTAGATGTTGACCGTGACGTTTGACTTAAACGGATGACTACAGAGAAAAATGTCACGCGATAAATTTACTCCCCTATATTCAACTGCAGCAAGGGTGAACAATTAGGAAACTTATTCTAATTTTGTAAAATGAAAAACAATTAATTTAATCGTGTTTCACCTTATCTATTCATTCACTTATGCTGAGAGAAAGCGGAATACTAATAAAAAAAACTCGTTTTTCAATTTACAAAATTAAAATTACTTTTAACTAAAGAATGAAATGAAATTTCAGTAAAATTTGACTTTTCAAAAACAATAAAAGACGGAATGGGCGGTTGTGGGATGGCGTGAGAGGGAATTCTTTCCGTCCGCGCCAAGGATGAGAAGAAATGAAATGTTGAGACAATAATTTCTGTTAACTCATATTGCATCTATAGGTACCTAGCGATTCAGAACAAGATCAAAAAAGTATTATTTTTTTCTCTCTTATTTTTGTTCTACATGCCAAATAAAATGAGGAAAAATAACAAAAAATTCGTTGTTAATTAATTCTGAAATCCTAAGTGCAAAAACGATTGGGAAAATTCTGTTTCAAACGTTGACTGTATGAATGATGCTCTGTCAGTTATCTTCAACAAGTCTATTTGCGTGGTGGAGTACGCTATGTGCTTCTATTCTCTTTACAGAAATAGTAAAACTTTTATAGTATAGAAACATATGCTTCACCATCCCTTGGGTTTATAAACAGTACTTTAACTATTCCATAAATTTCATATAGTCAGATAATATATTTAAGTCGACAAAAATTCACTGCAAAAATCTCNACTTTAACTATTCCATAAATTTCATATAGTCAGATAATATATTTAAGTCGACAAAAATTCACTGCAAAAATCTCAATAAAAATATAGATTGCTATAAGAAATTTTTTCTGAGAATATGTAACTATTTTCCCTTGTAAAAATTTACAGAATTCTGGNATATAGATTGCTATAAGAAATTTTTTCTGAGAATATGTAACTATTTTCCCTTGTAAAAATTTACAGAATTCTGGTCGTTATTGGAAACTGACAGAATTTGTACTGAGTGATGTGGGTTACTATTTGATAAAACTATCGAATGCACTACAACAAATAAACTATTCTTCACCGGAATCCTGGGTTACTCTGCTTCGCAAACGAGAAGATGATACAGAAGCTTACTTGAAAAAGGTTACTTTTCACAATTACATGTTAATGATTATTTTCTATCCTCACAGGGTCTCTGGTGATAACATAATAACTAACTGGAGTAAAAGTCTCACGATAATGCAATACTTTTTCTGGAGTTAAAGTCGTGTACACTCGTAGATAAATGACGAGAGTTTGTAGCATCTGGAGCCAAATGTCAGCGAAGAGGGAAAATTTTTTTGATTTATGCACATTTGAAGAACAAATCCAATTTACTCTAAAAAGGTTCAAATTTTATAGAATCTAAGAAAAATTTGGTAAAGAAACAATGAAAAAATTAGAAATTCAATTTAAAAAAATTTACTTGACAAATTTTTTTAGAAATTTAGGTATGAGTACAGAGAAATTCCGTTCTTTGCTGACGTTTGATTTCAGAAACTACGATCTCTCGTCATTTATCTCCGAGTGTACACTGCTTTCCGTTATTAGTAGTATCTGACTACTAATAACGATTACGATTTGTTTAAAATAGAAACAGTATTGTTTACTACACTTATATCCACATAATAAGACTACCTATATTTTAACTTTGTACTATTTCCCATTAGTTTTTATTTTATAATTACAAATTTTTTATAATTACATATTTTCAGAAATCTCTGGAAAAGTCAGACATTCACTTGAATCCTGCCACTTTGATGGCTGAGATAGAGTTATCACAGAAAGATAAAGATATTGTATGGGTGTTGGATCAAGGAGATTTTGCTGAATTGGGAATCTATTTTATAAAGTATGTTGTTATTACTGAACTCATCTTAAAAAACTAGTAAAACTTCTAAAGCTAATTTCTAATACGACAACCTAATATTTTTTATCTGCCTTACTTTCAACTTTCATAAATAAAATATAACGAACAGATATAAATTTGTTAGGTATAGTTGTTATATCACAATTTTATATTTTTGTTAGTCTTATCAAATGAAATTGTGATATGGCATCAGTTATTACATAATCAATGTAGTTGAAGTATTTAGCATGTTATTCAGTCATAGATAGAAGAATATATAAAAAATAGGTGATAAAATATTCAGAGTTCGACTTTTCAGCTTTTTGAAATTCAGCTTTTTCAAATGGGAATATTTATATAGACCACGCCATCCACTTCGTTGGGTCATTCCTGGAGATTTCGCCGCTGTTGGTTGCAGTATTGGATACGCCATAGGAGCTAAAATGGCCTATCCAGAGAAGGAAGTGTGGATGATTTGTGGTGATGGAAGTTGTGGATACACACTAATGGATTACGATACACTAATGAGGCATAATGTGAGTTGAATTATTTTTGAGCTACTATTTAATATAACTACAATCAAAGACTCTTTAATAAGTTTTTTTAAACGAGATTTGTACAGTATATTCCAAATTAAAGTTAACTGAGCATAAATTCGGCTAATATGACAGTAGTTCTAGCTCACAAACAAAAACTTGTGGGTTCTTCTTATGTATGATACATTATTTCAATATCAATTATTATGGTTTTGGATATTCCAAGATATATATATCATATTCATGATTAGTGAATTCCTTTTTAAGGCACCCTAGTGTAGCCTCCAGTTTGACAACAAAACGCTTTAAAGTTGGACATACTACATAGTTAGCTCGAGATATCGGTTCCCATTCGTTAATGCTAATCATTTTACACTGGTTCCCTAAAAGTAAATTGTGAAAAAATTTTTCCCGTGTATTCATTTACAGTTGAACTAACAATATTTGTTTACTCGTAACCGGCGGTTATAGAAGATTTAACCAATGAATATACTTTCATTGAGAAAAATTGGAGAATTTAACTTTAATCACTGATTAATTGGCAGAGGGATTTATGACGATTGGAATTATTACCAAATCGATAGATCGGGCGGTCATCAAGATCATTTAGTTTGATCTTTGGGGTACTTGCTGATTTAATGACGGATTAACTAGCCAACAACCATGGTTGAAATGGCCATAAGTTGCTTTAAAAATTAATGTTGGATTCCGATGAACTTTAATGACTATAAACATAGGCTAATTAACACATCGAGGATGAAAAATCAAACCCTTTAATCTCAAGTATTTTTGGAGTTGCTAATACCCCGAATTGCAATATTCACCTGACTGCAAAACATTGTAACAATTTTGNTTTAATCTCAAGTATTGTTGGAGTTGCTAATACCCCGAATTGCAATATTCACCTGACTGCAAAACATTGTAACAATTTTGACTTATCAGGAAATGCAAGCATTGATTTGCACATAACCACTCAAAGTGTGACAAACAAGGAATTTTAAATGACAAGATGAAGTGAAATGTAGTTGGCATAGAAAACAATGAATGCATTACCTATAAGACAAGGTATTGAGATACCAGATTATGTAAACAGACCCAGTAAATTTTTCTAAATATTTTCATACTAAAATGTCATTTTTGACAAAAATTAATTTACAATGTTTTAATCTTAGGCGAATATCGAGTTACGAGTTACGAAAACTCTAAACAAACTTCATATACGGGAACTTGATTTTTCACCCTTATAATAAATAGTTATAATAAAAGTTTTATAATAAATAATACCATATATTGGCATAGGAAGTGGAAGGTAAGTTTGAACCAGACATTACACTTCTTCAATTACTTTCCCTCCACCAACTTTGGCTTTGATAGGGGAAAAAAATTAAGTCATTTTACAGTGAATTTGCTATTTAAAAATTTTAAGAAAACATTTTTATTGTTTTCATAAAAAGCTCTGCATATATATATATATATATGACAAATTAATTTATGAAAAATTGCATGACTTTATAAAGCTAATGGTAAATGAATAATANCTTTCATAAAAAGCTCTGCATATATATATATATATGACAAATTAATTTATGAAAAATTGCATGACTTTATAAAGCTAATGGTAAATGAATAATATAAATTGAAAGGAGCCGTGGAAGAAAAGAACTAAATTTTGATTTTTTCCAAAATTATCGCAAGCGTGGAGTAAAAGTGAAATTTTAATATAAAGTGTTTAGTTGTTTGGCGAAGTTAAAGTCGATTCGTATGGGAGAAGAGACGCACACCCACGTAGTAATTGAAACCAAAAGTTGGAAAATGGGAGCGGTTATGCTCAATTATGGCTCAGTTCACCGACATGAGCCAAATCGCCAAAAAATTAATTAGGAACTTGAAAGCGTNAGGAGAAGAGACGCACACTCACGTAGTAGTTGAAACCAAAAGTTGGAAAATGGGAGCGGTTATGCTCAATTATGGCTCAGTTCACCGACATGAGCCAAATCGCNTTGAAACCAAAAGTTGGAAAATGGGAGCGGTTATGCTCAATTATGGCTCAGTTCACCGACATGAGCCAAATCGCCAAAAAATTAATTAGGAACTTGAAAGCGTGAAATAAAACTTGTTTATTTATTTTAATTTTTAATTATTATTATTATTATTNATTAATTAGGAACTTGAAAGCGTGAAATAAAACTTGTTTATTTATTTTAATTTTTAATTATTATTATTATTATTATTTTTTAATACTTTAAATCTTTATTTTTAATTTTTTACTTATATTTCTTCTATAATTTTATTAGTATGAACAAAAAGGAGGAAAACAGGTGTAAAAAATCAGGTCTCTAGGATGATAGGGTCAAAAGTTACGATTTGTTGAAGGTCAACTGTNTTAATTAGGAACTTGAAAGCGTGAAATAAAACTTGTTTATTTATTTTAATTTTTAATTATTATTATTATTATTTTTTTTTAATACTTTAAATGTTTATTTTTAATTTTTTACTTATATTTCTTCTATAATTTTATTAGTATGAACAAAAAGTAGGAAAACAGGTGTAAAAAATCAGGTCTCTAGGATGATAGGGTCAAAAGTTACGATTTGTTGAAGGTCAACTGTTTTCGAATGTAATTCTGTTACATACGCTTATCTTTTACTATTATCTCAGAATTATGTTCGTAAACAGTTGACCTTCAATAAATCATAACTTTTGACTCTTTCATCTTATAGACCTGATTTATTTAACGTGTTCCTCTACTTTTTCATGTTTTTTCATAAAATCAAAGGATTTGACCTTAGAAAATTTTACTTAAAGAGATACGCTGGACATAATTATAAAACAGTTACTTTCTCCAGCAAACCGCACCGGCCAAAAGTAACTTCCATTTGTTTTAGAATTATGACCAGTATTATAGTAACGTAATTGCTATTATAATATGACAGAGAACAAAATAATGCACTTATTAAATTTTTAATCTTTTCTTATTTTTGATACCGTATAACAGTTAATATTAGCAGTGAACAATATTGAAAACATTCTACAGTGCTTTTTCAATGTTTGTGAATTTTTGGTTGATTTGGTGGTGAGATTGACCAAGGAAAATCAAAAACGTTGGGTGTAATGAACAATAGTATAAATTTAATATATTTATTATTCGGCTATAATGAACATCGGTTATGGATCAAATTTTGTGGTTCTCAAAATTTTTTGATAAACTGGTTTCACAGTATTCCATAAGCATAATGTAAGGTTAAGCTGAGCTCGATCAACTAGGACAGTTGGACATAAAATTTCTAACATTCCTTTTTATGACGCATAGCTCAATATTGTCACTGTCGTCGGAAATGACGGTCGTTGGGGCGAAGTCTGTCGGAAACAGATTGCAACTTTTGGAACTGATTATTCATGTACTCTCGAAGTAAGTTTTATTACATTACATTATGAAGTATGTGCTTCGCACACGGTTACTAATTTGCAGTATAATAGCTTCCTGTAAACTATATTATATGTCTACTACGCAGTTTACAAAATATGAAGAAGTTGTAAAACCTTTTGGAGGAATCGGATATTATGTAGATGAAACTAATGGATCCAACCTGGTTGATATCCTCAAGAGTGCGTCGACGCAGAGCAGAGAACACAGCGTCCTTGTCAATGTGTTAATAGGATTGACCGATCTAAGAACCGGGGATCTCTAAGAGTTAAATCTGATTACATATTTATCATTGTAAATAAAATTTTAGAACTACAAAATCTTAATGTACTGTTATAAGTTATATGCAAGGAGTTAGGAGCAAAATTTACCAGGTTTGCCTACTCATTCATGCTTACTTTAATTATCGTAAAGTTGTTAATGTTCGTCTTTGAACTTTTGGTAATTGAATGCACGATATCAAACTAGATTACTTATGANATCGTAAAGTTGTTAATGTTCGTCTTTGAACTTTTGGTAATTGAATGCACGATATCAAACTAGATTACTTATGGTGTTTGCACAGATTCCTGTCATACCGTCACACGATATAACAAAATTAATTTTGACGCTTCTCAATGCATCTTGTGATACTCTATTCTTGGAGCAATGAAGATTGGACTTTCAATCAAGTTCCATATTTTTTTGTATGTTGGATGGGAAATTCAATTGTGCCCTCCATATTCCTTCCCATGGTTGGTAACTCCACACCCATTGAGATCACGATCCTAAACCTAGTCTCCACGCCATACGCGGTTTTTCGTCAAATGCTGACTTGTAAAACTCAATTTCCTTCCTTACAAGAGGTTGTTTTAACAAATATGTAACAATTTATTTACGACCTTAGTCGATCGCGAATTAATTTCGCCCCACCATATAATTTCTTAAAATTTCTAAGAATATTGTTAAAGTACAATTGTATCAAGCTCTCAGCTTGCCTATGTACATCTAGTTCCACGGAAATACAAAATTTAGTCTCGGGTTAATTGGTTNGGTTCCACAGAAATACAAAATTTAGTCTTGGGTTAATTGGTTCAAGAAATTTCTTTTTGAAAATTGCACAAATCTTTTCAAAACAACCTTATAATCAATTACTNTAATTTCTTAAAATTTCTAAGAATATTGTTAAAGTACAATTGTATCAAGCTCTCAGCTTGCCTATGTACATCTAGTTCCACGGAAATACAAAATTTAGTCTCGGGTTAATTGGTTCAAGAAATTTCTTTTTGAAAATTGCACAAATCTTTTCAAAACAACCTTATAATCAATTACTCAGTATGCAAACACATATTTGGTTCCAGGAAAATACCAAATTTAGTCACGGATTAATTGGCCCCGAAAATTTTTTTCGAGTTTCTCAAATAAAATTGAAATCAATAGACTTGTAAAATCACTTACACAATGTTTAAACAGATACAAGGTTCCAAAAAATATCAAAGTTAGTCACGGATTAATTTGATCCCGGTAATTTATAATTTGGAAAATCTCATTAAAATTTCATAGATCATCTCACTGAAAAACACTAACTTTAGTCACGAATTAATTTGGCCCCAATAAAAATTTTCTCAAAAATCACAAATAAATTATCAAGACAGACTTAAATCACTTACTCAGTATCCAAATACATATTCGGTTCCATGAAAATACCGAATTTAGTCGCGGTTTAATGTTACCCTTTCAAAAATGTTATCCTTTACAAATNATTCGGTTCCATGAAAATACCGAATTTAGTCGCGGTTTAATGTTACCCTTTCAAAAATGTTATCCTTTACAAACGATTGTACTTTAACAACATTCTTGAAAATTTTAAGAAATTATATGCCAGGGCGAAATTAATCCGCGATCGATTAATATAGTAAATAATTGTTACGTGCTTGTTAAAACAATCTTTTGTAAGGAAGGAAATTGAGTTTTATGGCGTGGAGACTAGGTTTAGGATCGTGATTGAGATTAGCTTTATGNCTTTTGTAAGGAAGGAAATTGAGTTTTATGGCGTGGAGACTAGGTTTAGGATCGTGATTGAGATTAGCTTTATGAAAACCGAAGCCGAAACTCTAATTTTCCCACATTCGAATCTAGAAACGAAAGTTTTTATATAATTACTGAAGTGAAACTTATATTTACAATTTTTTTCCAAACTACACGAAAAGCTAAAATCTGAATTTGATTAATCAAAGTTGAAACCTGAGTTTGGACAAAGATTCCTACTTCACCCNCACGAAAAGCTAAAATCTGAATTTGATTAATCAAAGTTGAAACCTGAGTTTGGACAAAGATTCCTACTTCACCAAATCTGCCGACACCAAAACCAAAAAAAAAATATTTGAAGGCAACATTTATTTTTCAGCACGATTTTTTTTTCAATTAAAAATTTCTGTTTAACAGTGAAACTGTAGTTAATACAGTGGAACATGTTTATAAAATTTATTTTTTGAAGGGAAATTTTGGTTTACTAGCCGTTAATAAAAACGGATTTAAGACCAATTTTGTCTTATAAAGCTGTTACGTTCTTGAATGGAATTATTTATTTAATTATTCGACGAAAAATTAAACAGTTAAAAGAAGCCGACAACAAAGCCTACGTAAATTTGGGCATACTACTTCAACTAACCTGTAATTATCACTTGTAATCTATTGGAAATTTATTTTCCCAAGCTCGCCTTCCCAGTGATGGAAACATGGAAGTGAAGTTCGGGTGACATTATTGTTAACAAAATTATACGAAATTAATAACTTTTAATGAATCAAACTTCGTTAAACTAAGCCTTCCTTAGTTATCTCTTAGAGCACATTTGAGTATGAGTCAGGAGTTGCTGTACCAGGTTCGATTCCTACTTGCTTTGTGAAATTTTTTTTTGTTTTTCCCTTTGAATTATTATAATTAACGTTTTATNATTCGGTTCCATGAAAATACCGAATTTAGTCGCGGTTTAATGTTACCCTTTCAAAAATGTTATCCTTTACAAATGATTGTACTTTAACAACATTCTTGAAAATTTTAAGAAATTATATGCCAGGGCGAAATTAATCCGCGATCGATTAATGTAGTAAATAATTGTTACGTGCTTGTTAAAACAAACTTTTGTAAGGAAGGAAATTGAGTTTTATGGCGTGGAGACTAGGTTTAGGATCGTGATTGAGATTAGCTTTATGAAAACCGAAGCCGAAACTCTAATTTTCCCACATTCGAATCTAGAAACGAAAGTTTTTATATAATTACTGAAGTGAAACTTATATTTACAATTTTTTTCCAAACTACACGAAAAGCTAAAATCTGAATTTGATTAATCAAAGTTGAAACCTGAGTTTGGACAAAGATTCCTACTTCACCCAATCTGCCGACACCAAAACCAAAAAAAAAATATTTGAAGGCAAGATTTATTTTTCAGCACGATTTTTTTTTCAATTAAAAATTTCTGTTTAACAGTGAAACTGTAGTTAGTACAGTGGAACATGTTTATAAAATTTATTTTTTGAAGGGAAATTTTGGTATACTAGCCGTTAATAAAAACGGATTTAAGACCAATTTTGTCTTATAAAGCTGTTACGTTTTTGAATGGAATTATTTATTTAATTATTCGACAAAAAATTAAACAGTTAAAAGAAGCCGACAACAAAGCCTACGTAAATTTGGGCATACTACTTCAACTAACCTGTANAAAAATTAAACAGTTAAAAGAAGCCGACAACAAAGCCTACGTAAATTTGGGCATACTACTTCAACTAACCTGTAATTATCACTTGTAATCTATTGGAAATTTATTTTCCCAAGCTCGCCTTCCCAGTGATGGAAACATGGAAGTGAAGTTCGGGTGAAATTATTGTTAACAAAATTATACGAAATTAATAACTTTTAATGAATCAAACTTCGTTAAACTAAGCCTTCCTTAGTTCNATTGTTAACAAAATTATACGAAATTAATAACTTTTAATGAATCAAACTTCGTTAAACTAAGCCTTCCTTAGTTCTCTCCTAGAGCACATTTGAGTATGAGTCAGGAGTTGCTGTATCAGGTTCGATTCCTACTTGCTTTGTGAAATTTTTTTTTGTTTTTCCCTTTGAATTATTATAATTAACGTTTTATAAAATCCAAAATGTGTGTTCACTATAATTTCTATAATGATAATTACTGAGTTTACTAAATTTGCATAACGTTACTTTGGACCTTGATTCTAATACTGCTTCCTGATTTACTTTTTTTTCACGACTTAATTTTTATTTATAATTTCAATAACTGACACATTATAAATCGAAATTTATTATGTTGAAACACATAAACTTACTANTACTGACACATTATAAATCGAAATTTATTATGTTGAAACACATAAACTTACTAAAAAAAACACGCTGGGTTAGTCAAATGCAAAAAAAAATCCATAAAGTTAATTTTGTGGAAATAAGTGACTGCCANTTGGACCTTGATTCTAATACTGCTTCCTGATTTACTTTTTTTTCACGACTTAATTTTTATTTATAATTTCAATAACTGACACATTATAAATCGAAATTTATTATGTTGAAACACATAAACTTACTAAAAAAACACGCTGGGTTAGTCAAATGCAAAAAAAAATCCATAAAGTTAATTTTGTGGAAATAAGTGACTGCCACACATAACATTGTCATATTCGCTAGCATTAGGCAAGTGTTTGGGATTGGTTTATTTCACTGAAAAATACAGTTGATACTATTCGATCGTTTTGTAAAAACTTGCTTTGACATATTTTCACAAAGTTTATGGATTTTTTTTTGCATTTGACTAACCCAAAGGGCTTTTTATTAAGTTTATTTGTTTTAATAAAATATTTTTCGGTTTAGAATGCATGTGGTAATTAAAATTATGTATAAAAATTCAGTCGTGAAGTTAAACGAAAGAAAAATAAACTATATCAGGAAGTAGTATTAGAATCAGGGTACAATGTAATATTATGCAGTTATAATAAATTCAGTAATTATAATTACTAAAAGTATATTGTCGAATCAAATAGCCATGAGCCGCACGCGGACCCGCCGCGGGATTTTAACACCATGTGACTAGAAAANGGATTTTTTTTTGCATTTGACTAACCCAAAGGGCTTTTTATTAAGTTTATTTGTTTTAATAAAATATTTTTCGATTTAGAATGCATGTGGTAATTAAAATTATGTATAAAAATTCAGTCGTGAAGTTAAATGAAAGAAAAATAAACTATATCAGGAAGTAGTATTAGAATCAGGGTACAATGTAATATTATGCAGTTTTAATAAATTCAGTAATTATAATTACTAAAATTATATTGTCGAATCAAATAGCCATGAGCCGCACGCGGACCCGCCGCGGGATTTTAACACCATGTGACTAGAAAAATACGAAACCCCTCCCTAGATTTATAATTTTTCAGCTGGNAATACGAAACCCCTCCCTAGATTTATAATTTTTCAGCTGGGAAAATATTATTGTAGTTATTCATTAATTATTATCAATTAGTTAGTTACAATGTCATCTCATTTATCAAGCGATATAGTTTTGAACATCATAAAGTATTTGGTGTCTTTGAATGACAAGTTACACCATCAGCTAGGCGGTGTTACCTCTGCAAAAACAGCTTTAATTAAGGAAATAGGCTGGACAACCTGAACTTTACCACCGCGAAAGCTTGCAGAGTTAATGTTTCCACAGTGAAAAGGTATTCTAACACTGTTAATCATCTTGTCGACAATTAAAACTGCAATTAAACAAGGGAAGGAGCCAATTCATGGTGATTCATTAAAGAAAACTCACGAACCCTTCTTAAGACCAGACTTGAAGTTTATTCCAGATTGTAAAAGCTACNGTGATTCATTAAAGAAAACTCACGAACCCTTCTTAAGACCAGACTTGAAGTTTATTCCAGATTGTAAAAGCTACGATTCATTCTTCAATGAATTCGGAGCACTATTACCATTGGGTGAAGAGTGTGATAGCGCTGATTCCACAAAAGTCAATCATTGTTTTGGACCAAGCATCTTATAACAAGAAAAGGGAACCTGAATCATTGATGCCAAAGGAAAAATTGTTGCATGGTTTATTTCTAACCATGTTGGTACCGCTACTAGGCATGAGATAGTTTTTTTGAACTAACGAAAGCTTCATTAGTTGTACTAAGCCAAAATATCCAGTATAGGAGCAGTTTGAAATTCAAACCTGAATTTATTGAATCCAGAAAGGATGTCAAACTAATGTTTTTACAAGTCGCACATTGTGAGCTTAATCCCATAAAGGTAATTTGGACATAGGTGAAAACTGGGGTGTCTGGTGTCAACATAGGTGGGACAAAATGTACCTAACCTTACCAAGGAGTATTCACTCCTGTTTTATGGAAGAAATGTGTTAGCGCGGCCATAAAATATGAAGAACAGTTTANTTACCAAGGAGTATTCACTCCTGTTTTATGGAAGAAATGTGTTAGCGCGGCCATAAAATATGAAGAACAGTTTATTGATACGACAGACTAATTGAGAAAAATATGAAGGTGGATTCATCAAATCCTAACCTAGTTATTTGATTAGGTGAGTCTAGTAGTAGTAGTAGCGACGAGTCATCAGAAAACTCTAATAATTTACACATTGAATAGTTAATTTATAAAATTAATCTTTGATATCGAATTAGTTACATGGAATTAAATTGTTGTGCGATACGGTGTGCGCAATTTTTTGAAAAAATTGACTTGTTCATTAATTTTTTTAATTTCAAAGCCCGGCCAAGGCTGACGCCCGAATGGTTCGACAATACTCATCACTTTTTGGATTTCATAAAACATAATTATATTAATTCAGAAGAAAAAAAAAACAGGAAAAAAAATTTGTACAAGGCAAGTAGGGATTGAACCAAGTACATCTAGACCAAGTATGTCCTGACTTACACACTCTAACCACCCATCCAAACCAATAAAGTAATTCCCAAATTCCATTATAAATTATTTCCCCAAATAATTCTCTTATCGTTGTAATTTATTTCAAAAATTAATTGTAACAATCCACCCATATAATTTACGAATCCAACAAATTTATACACAAACCCACCCGATAATTCCAAACTTCTCCAAAATTAGCCTTCTACAAATTACATCGTTTTATTTCGCCAAACTCCAAAATTTTCACCAAATTCTTTCAAACTATTGTTGAGAAATTATGGTCAAAATTAACGTTCAATTATTCTCTACTTCATAATTTAACGTTATAAGGTAATATGTTACGTATGCAAAGTTTCATCTTCTGCCACTACACATTTTTTATGTTTATGATTGCAATGTGTAATTCCAAGGTTGCAGACACATTCGTAGGTGCCAGCACAAAAAGTGACATTTTGACCATGTTTGCAGTCCACTAATAGTTAAAAAAAACATGTTATTGTTACTGGAAATACAAATATATTTTATTTATTTTACCAGAAAAATCTCGTGATATAGAAGCGTTAGTGAAGTACATAACGCTAAATGACGACACAAGCACCAAAGTTAAAATTTCTTTCATTTATCGGTAATTACCTTTGTGTTGTGAACAAATTCGAAAGTTGTAGGATTAGATTTTGCCTTTCAAGCTTTATCATTTATAGGAAATTCCTAACTAGGCTAATTGAAATAAACTTAATTATACCGGTTTTCTTTAAAATTTAATTCAATTAAAGGTTTGTCACTTAAACTTTACTTGACAGATAAATCATCCACATCACACAAATGCATTGCACGCATTAAAGGGATAAATTGAAATTGATTGAGACATAAGTGGGAAAATTACATGTTTTAAATTTATAAATATTCAATTACATTAGCAAATTTTCCCAATTACATTTTTCATATTACTTTACTCAAATTTGCGAAAACACAAATAGCAGTAATTCAATTACATTTTAAATTACAAATTACATTTTCAGAAATATTAGGTTTTTATTTANACCGGTTTTCTTTAAAATTTAATTCAATTAAAGGTTTGTCACTTAAACTTTACTTGACAGATAAATCATCCACGTCACACAAATGCATTTCATGCATTAAAGGGATAAATTGAAATTGATTGAGACATAGTTGGGAAAATTACTTGTTTTAAATTTATAAATATTCAATTACATTAGCAAATTTTCCCAATTACATTTTTCATATTACTTTACTCAAATTTGCGAAACACAAATAGCAGTAATTCAATTACATTTTAAATTACAAATTACATTTTCAGAAATATTAGGTTTTTATTTANAAACACAAATAGCAGTAATTCAATTACATTTTAAATTACAAATTACATTTTCAGAAATATTAGGTTTTTATTTACCAAAATTGATTAGCCTGCATTACTTTCATACTTTCAACTCCTCGACATGTTCATCTGCCAAAAACTTTCTTTTCGACGAAAGAATAATCCCTTAGAAGTTGAACATACCTTTTCTGAGGCAAGTGATGGTAGGGAAGTGTTAAATTTTATGAAAACTTTTTTTCCCAAAACTTTTAATATTTAATTTAATATTTTTAATTTTACATTTTCTAAAGCAGTAAGTGAATAAATCAAGAGTTTGTGTAAATTAAGGATATTACATCTATTCTGTCAAATGTGAAAATAAAATACAAATTAGTATATTTTTTGTTTAATTTTTTGGTTAGTTGAGTGCAGGGTATAAATAATTGTATGTTTGTGATTTAGGTAACATCATCGTTGTCTTTTATTAACATTTCCAATTTTTTCATCTTCCCAATTGTGATACTGACATTGCCAATGTTGGTTGAGTTTAACTTTAGTTAGTACTATTAAAAGGACTGGCGTTCGTGAGATATGGTTTTGTCTAACCACTCGTTTATAAAAGTTTTATACAAACTGTCAATTATTTTTGTAAGGATAATTATTTTTCTCAATTTATTTGTATGTAATACTTGATTACTTATTCTCAAGTGTGACTGTTATAAAAGGTATCGGTTAATTTTACTCACTAATTGTATGTTTCTTTCCCCTATATTTGGAGCAAAATATTTCAAACTTTAATAATTTATCGACTAAACAACCAGTAAAAACCTCGCGCTAGGATATTTTACTTTCTAGGTAAACAACATATAACTCAATACAGTTTTCATTCCGGTAGAACATACCGTATTTCTCGGTTTAAACCCCCAGGGGAATTATTATTTCAAACCGGGCAAAAGGTGGGGAATTATTTCGAGGGGGGAATTATTTCGAGGTGGGGAATTATTAATTGGAACTGAAAATTTTGGTTCTTTTATAGTTGTTTACTTCTTATAAGAGGTAAAAAAGTACAAATAATATAATCCGAATGTGTATCTAGCTTAAACTTATGCAAAACGTAAACTGAAACTAAGAATTTAATAAGCTTTCTTGCCGTTTTGACATTTCTGTCGCCTTCTAAATTTTTAATTTTCCTCTTTTCAGGTAATTTTACATAAAATTGTTTCTAATTTCGCGCCTGGTGAGACTATTAATAATTTCTCATGGGGATTTATTTCGAGGTGGGGAATTATTATTTCAAACTAGCCAAAAGATGGGGAATTATTTCGAGGTGGGGAATTAAATCGAGAAATACGGTATGTAGATTCAGCTACAATGAAACAATAATTAGACAACAAAAACAAAGCAATATCCGCCTCGTGTCATCAGCAGCGATAAACGTTAACGAAATGCACAAACGCAAAATAAAGTTGCTGCAGGCAGCTGAAAAATGTTCTGAAACATCTCTATTCAGTCAAGTGATGCCAGTTAGATTCAACAAATTTTGACATATCCAACACCGCTATTATAAAAACAGAAAGAAAGTCAACAGTAAAGATGCTATTATGGTCTTTGTCTCTTGTCATGCTTTCTCATATTTAAAAAATTCTTCTCATTACCTTTGCAACAACCTTCCTTGCTATATTGTGACTTCGATAACACAACTTCGCTTAAATTAAACTAAAGTTACTCACATAGGCGTAGCATTTATTAAAAAAAATCAAATTCAAACAAACATGTCGGAGTGACTCTGCAACTTATTCATGCATTGATGTGAAGCTTTACAAAGCCAGCGAGCAGCTGCCATAAGGAATAGTCGCAAAACATATTCAAAAACTAATATAAATCCAAATATTTCCGATGCACTGGCATCTAGGTGTGCAGTAAGTTGGTTAATGTTTCGGACTCAAGTCATTGTCACTGACTGAGGGCTGGAGGGTGAAAACTGGAGGCGTGAAATAGACAACATGGGTCTTTGTACGTGTAATGTGACTCATATTTAGCGAGTATACGTTGTACCTTTCCAGTGACATATTAGTACAGACAATCGAGTCGTCGAACAGTGGCCATTCTTCAACAAGTTGTAACTTGTCATTACAAGTTGTACCTTGTAATTGAGTCACAAGTACTTTACGTTGCCATACACAACAATCAAACTAAATTGTTATATTTAGAGTATTATTTTACCCTTAATTGCGAAGTTTAGATATTTTGTTCCTTCCCTTTTCTCGGTTTTATTTCGCTTAGACTGTTCGTTTAGTTTTGTGCTTAATTTTAACTGTTAAATTTAGAGTTTTCGTTGTTGGATTTTTATACATCTTTTTTCAGTTTATTTCTGAGCTTTTGATTTTATTTTACGATAACTGCCGGGAATATACTTTTCCTTATGTTAGGCTAAAGTTTTCTGTTTTGTTAAACTGTTAACTGCATGCATAATTTAGGTTTATCTGCTAGCTTTATTCAATTCTTATTAAGCTTTAACTGATTTCATTCATTTTTTATTCTAGCGTTAGGTTTTGCAAATTTTTTTAACTTTGATATTCCACCTATCAAACAATGATCATATTGAATTCGATGAAATTGTATTCTATATCATTGCTCCCTGTCATATTATTGCTTTTTAGAATTTGAAAATTTCGTATGAAATATAATAAATCTGAGAAATAAACCCATTCATAATGAACCCAAAGCAGTTGTGAGTTGAAGTGGATGTATATAGAGTGGTTATTAAATCCTTGCGGTAAATCTATGATTAGTAAGCGTCGGGCATATCAACGACGTTGTCGACTGCAGATAATCACAAAAAATCCTTCATTCGAATTTGTGCATTCCATAACAAAACTTTAAAAAACAGCGAAACAAGTAGTAGAAAAATTTGCTTGGCAGAAGAAACTGGATACTAGCTCTTGATGCGCCAAATTTTCTTCTCCTATACTCCAAGAGGAAAAAATGGTAAACGTCAATTTTTCTATATATATAAATATGAAATGTGAGAGCAATTACAGTAGATGGTCTGCTGATGGTCAACAGTCATAAACGAACGTTATTAAAGGAAACTTTTATTACGTTTCTGATTAGGATTTACACTTACTCAAATGTATTTGATGATTCAGATTAATATGTGTGGAATTAATGCATACTTTTGCAAACTTTCACTCTCAATGTATTTGTTGGAGGTTAATGACTCATTTGTTCTAATCAAAGTAAATAGAAATCTTCAATTAACTACAAATGTATAGTACAGATATACAATGAGTCCATTTGAAACTTCTCATTTTTGAAGTTTGTTATTTTCTAAAAATAACAATTCCGCATTAACTACAGCGAAATTCGGCGATCATTTATTCAAAATATAATATGATTACAAATCAAAGGAATGAAAGAAGAAATCAGAATTTAGAGAGTTCACTGACCGATTACAACTGTTGGGATGTAATTTTTCTCACAAAACAACACAAATATTGAAATCGCCATGGTTTCGGTTTTTCGTTTATTGGAGNAACAAATGTATAGTACGGATATACAATGAGTCCATTTGAAACTTCTCATTTTAGAAGTTTGTTATTTTCTAAAAATAACAATTCCGCATTAACTACAGCGAAATTCGGCGATCATTTATTCAAAATATAATAAGATTACAAATCAAAGGAATGAAAGAAGAAATCAGAATTTAGAGAGTTCACTGACCGATTACAACTGTTGGGATGTAATTTTTCTCACAAAACAACACAAATATTGAAATCGCCATGGTTTCGGTTTTTCGTTTATTGGAGGTTTCAAATGGACTCACTGTATAAATATGATATATATAGGTTTTTTCTTCAAGGTTCAAATTAAAGTGAATGTGATTCACTCTAACATCCATGCTTCACTGACTCAAGCCCTTGAACAAAGTTATTGCCAAAAACGTACTCATCAAGATCCAAGTCATCTGATTTACGGTCGTGATTAGAACCTTTCTACATTCCGCTAGTCAACGAAAAGCTAAAAAATTAAATTTTTATACAAACAGACAGGCTCTGACATAAGACGACTTGAGAATTATTAGCTACACTGTTGATGATAAATATGCCAACCACAATGTCCAAGTTGTGTTTTCTTATTTAATTGGTTCGATAGTGTATGATTTGATAGCATACGATACAAATATCAAAGTAAATATAAGTAATTATTTTTACACTGGTAGTTGCATGTTTTATCAACTATATAACGTGTAGTATGTTGGAAACGGTTATTCTCATCAGAATAAAATTTCCCACAAATTTTATCTACAATGAGCAAGGTAGTTTATATAGTGGTAAGTGTAAATATTTTTTCTTGGATAGGGATAGAGCATATTAACTCTACTTTGCTGCATCATGAGAATTTTACTACAAAAAGCTTTCTCAGTGGATTCGCAAATTGTCACATTATTTTTTCAGAAATTTTTGAAACATCATTGAATTCAAACACAGATATCCCATCTGTTCGCATTAACAACGAATCAGCAATTAACAAAAAATGGAAAAATGGAAATTTAGAATTGGTGCTTTCGAACCAGCGAAGAAACTGCCTTGTTATGATATTCATAGAGCCCTGTGAAATATATGAGGTACAGAGACTATACAAAGACCTAAATTGGTATTTGTACTGCTCCACTTACAACAGTTTCAGTTGTACAACAAAATATACATATATTATCACACTTACTACGAAGACGCTTAAATTCCAGGATTTAGTGACAAAGAGATATAAATCAAATCAAATTGCTGCATTTCAAATAAAATTAAACAACACGAAAGCTGAGGTTACAGCAGGAGTGGGATTTCCTTGTTACCAAACATATGGGTTACAGCATAATAAGAAAAAAATATTTGGGTAAGGAATTATTAACTCAGAGAAATGCTGTTTCACACCACATAATTCAGAAAGAAGTGAATCATTGTTACAAAATTATTTTATTGGCTAAAAGAATTTTAATATGATTCAAAAACAAATTTGCCCTACTGATATTAGGCAGCAATATTAGCAGTAATGGGTAACGCGAGAAATGTTGAAAAACCAAAGTGATATGAGGTATGGTATTCTAGTATTCTGAAAATTTGAGTTTTATAACTAATTTTGTAATTTTTAGCTTCGTGCATTTTCCTCGTTGCTAACCATCTCAAACATTATAATGATTTAGCTGGTATACAGTGGTCCACAGATTTTTAAGAACGCTGGAAGCTACTTTTGTTCCATGGTCTTTGATGGAGAAAGCGGGATAGATTTTTCTTTTCGTAGAGAAAGCAGTTAGTTTAAAGTTTTTCTGGGAAAAAACTTTTCAATTTCAGAAAAACCATTGAAAAGTAGGAAACAAAGTTGAAAAAATCAACTTTCTACCATCAATGTTTCAGAAGTTATGATGTTTTAAAAACTAAATTTTTTGGATATTCTTTTGAAACATGCCCATCTCTTAGTATATCGTCTCAAAAAAAAGTCTAAGATTTTCAACTTGCAACAATCATAACTTCTTTCCTAGTGATCGTAGAGACTTGATATTTTTGACGTCAAACGCTAATTTTCAATGATCTTTCTAGAACTGTGAAGAGATTGACCATAAAAATTTTTGTTTAGAAGATATACTCAAAAGAATTTTAAGAACACTCCTTCCCCAGCAAAGAGCATGACAAAAGTAGCTCCTAGCGGTCTTCAGAACCTGTGGACCACTGTATCACTACCTCATATTGTCAAAGTAAATAGTCATAAAACAATATCTATATACAAAAGTATACAAAAGTTACAGGGAAACTTGCTATAAAATCGCACATAATATAAAATATTACACTAAACATTAATGGCGTATGAGATAGTGGATCAATTTACATTTTGGCTTTTGCGTAATCAAGATTAACGCTAAAAAAGGTATCTCCGAATTTCACAAACATGCTTTCGGTATTTCTGCTGCTTCGAACAAGACCCGTTCTGGATTTCTATCAGCTAGCCTAGCGACTTAGCATTGAAAACAAGAACTATTTATGTTGATTTTTCAGTCTTTCCGCTCTTTGATTAAGTGTGAATCCAGAGCACTCGTATCTTCATAATTAGGTGCATGGTCCCAAGGCTTTATAAGGTAAGACATATATAAGGTTTTCCAACGGAGGAGGGTAAATATCAATATCTGACCGTTTCCATGCAAAGTATTTTCATGATACTAGACACCTGAACAGGTTGTGCTGAAACGCACTCGAAAAGCGAGCGGGGACAGTTTGAGGAAGAAATACCGAAATCATGTGTATAGGATTCCCAGAAAATGCTGTTTATAGTTCTTCAAATTTTGGTTATTGGGCTAAAACCAAACATAAATTAAACCCAACTTTACATTTATTTACTTTATTTATTTTAAAGCTCGAAATTAACCAGGACATAAACAATAATATTTTCATACCATAGCTAACAACTACAAATGTTTCCAAATTTCAGTGTTAATGCTGCCTTGATGTTAGTGACGCTTTAATTCGTATTCAATAGAAAAAATAGGATAAAGATATTGAACGTTTTGCGTCGGTCTCTCTATGAGATATTCCATCTGTATAGATATCTGATATTTTCTTTAGATTGGATTGTCTTAATCAAAAATTGGCGTCAATATATTAAACGGATATAAGCTTCTTTGAAATTTTAATGCTTTTTCCAAAGATTTTTTTGTTGATAAAATTTATTTTATACATGTGGCTTTGGAGCACTAGCGGTAATGTGGTACATTTCTAATAATTTATTTATGCTATGCATATAGGCAAAATACGATCACTACGCGAGAGTTTTTACATTGGCATTACTCCAAAGTTCTCCAGCGTTGTAACATCAATTGGGGTGTGAATCACACCTACATTCAACCACCCGCACGCCTTGCGCGACGTTTCATTGATCATCGCCCTCACCTTGACCTCGATCCGAGGTTGAATGTTTTCTTAATCGTTTCGTTAGCAATTCATCACCTTAATCGTTCAGCTATGATGAGTACAATATCTGTCCAGGGATATCAAAGTCTAGATCAATCTACCTTTATACATGTTATTCCAGAGGCCACTCCGACGAACTACGATGGGATAGTCTCATATCAGTATGCGAATAATCCCGTTACGTACAAATTTGCTACCTGTGACGGAGTCGTAACTTATTTATCATTTAGTTCATTCGCGGATGCATTCTCAGCTGAAATTTGGATATTATTTTTTCTAACATTGATTACAATCTACTTATATTTAACAATAACTTACGCATGCTTTGCTGTAAAAAATGCTGCTCCTTGGATACTAATACAAATAATTCTTGAACAAAGTTACTTTATCCCATCAAAATTGACTTCAGTTTTGGGGCTGAGATATTTCCTTCCTTGGTTTGCCTTTGTGTGTGTTGTGATGACCAGTTTATACAGAGGAAGTGTTACATCGAAGCTAACATTGCCATTACCAACCACAAGCCTAAGGAAAGTCAATATTAGATTAATTATCGCATGCTGGTTACCGAATGTTGTCTCCATAATTATGTCCCACATAATATTAAAGTAAATTACCAAAATGGTTATGGTCAATTCTATGATTCAATATCTTGTACGGATAAAACCAACAAAAATTAACAAACCCAACATTACAGAGTTTTATATTAAGAAAAAGTTTTGGTATTCGCACATTTAAAATTTCAGCAGCAGGCTACTGAATTCGGATAGATACTGTTCAACAGATGCATCTGTCATTCTAGCAAACTAATTTCGATGAGTAGAGTTTTCCCTGCCATTATAAAATTTTCCCACCCACCGAAGAAATGATAATAAAAATATTTCACAAAAAGGCGATCCTTAAGGGGCTTAGTTGGTCTGGTGGTTTGAATATATTTCTCTCACCGTCTAGCTTGAGATCGTAGTAGGTTGACGTGAAAATAAACGCAGTGGTAAGCCACTAGCCGTTGGATGTACAGCTATGGCCAAGTTATTCAGGGCCGTATAAAGTCGCTTTCCTCCAAAATCAAATAACGCGAAATTCAAAAGTTGGAGGGAGTGAAGTTGACACGTGGTTGAAGAACAACAAAACCTTAATCGAAATTAAAAATTATTAAAAAATAATTTTAATAATTATACATTATATTAATATTATATTATATATATTTTATATATATTTTATAATATTTTACAATATAATATAATATAATAATATATATTATATAATAACTATGTAAATATATAATTATATATAAATATATTTATTAATAATAATTATTAATAAATTATTAAAAATTATTATTAAAAATTAAAAATTTTGCCTGCTGCCTTCCTTATTAATTGTTAAGATGTGTCAGCTAACTTCACTTTCATTTTTTGTCATAATTGTGTACCTAATGGCCTGAACCGATTTTGGTGGAAGTTGGAGAAAGACGCCCCGGTATACTTGGCCATAGCTGTACATGATACAAAGCCATACGTTCATCCCAAGACTAAAAATGTTGATGAGTGAGAAGCAGTCTGTCGGACCAAAAGCGGTCCGACGGTAGGAATGATGGGTCCAAATAAGGGGTAATCAGGGGCCAATGTGGTCACTTAAGTGAGGTTTTGGAAATTTTAGGGGAAAGACTGGGAGGGATCTGTTTTCTGAAATCGTTCAGGTAATGGCGCAAACAAAAACCACGCCTCACCAAAAAGCCAAAATTCCCATTAATTACAATTTTCGAGAAAATCTTTGGCTATATTAAAAAAAATTTCTGTATACATTAACTTATCGAAAATTGCAATTGAAAATGTGGAATTTTCCAATTTCGAACCGACGTCCGTCGGTGGTTTGGATGGAGGTTGGATGTAAAACACACATGTTCAATACTACGCTCTGAACCACGTTGTCTACTCACAAATGCATGTGCGTACATTATTACTAAAAGTGACGGTACCCTAAAATCCCAACTAGTAGCATGGTATTGCAACTGCATAGGATTTAAATTAAAATAGAACCATGCACTTCATAAACATGGTCGCAGAATTAAATTCAAAACATTTAATCATTAATTTCTATTTCCTACAGACAGAGATTAGTTTATAAGTTTGTTTAAATTTTCCTTTCCTTGGCGCAAAGTAACCTCTATGAAAGTTGCTCGAAATGGTTAGGGATGAAACTTTTATTCATGATGTTTAAATCTGGTCATCCGTTTTGGTTACAGCTGAAGGGTAAAAAACTTGGCATAATCTAAAAACCTATTTATGATGAAAGGGGTGATTGTACAGAAAAATTTTGAACCTCATGAGTAAATAGAAATCAAAAAAAAATTTATGAATTTAAGAATTTATGAGTAGATTATGAATCTTCGGCGGTCCAGCCAAATTTTGAATTTATCTTACGAAATTGCGACCAATTTATTTTTGAAATTTACCTAAACGCACCGGTCCGGATTTTAATAAAGTCAGAAATTATTTGAGAAATTATGATTACTATCATTATCAAAATCTAAATGCAATTTTATATCTTTGTTAAAATATAACTTTACGCTTGCCTTCTAGTTTTTTTTTAAGTAATACAAGCAGTAATTTAATATAATTCTTATTCTAATCTTAATACTTATTAATCGAATCTTTATTTAGAGTTTAGAAATTCAACAATCTATATTTGTGAAATCTCATTTCCTCATTTCTTATAATTTATTGCGAAAACATTTAATTATTCCCATTAGCGTACTTTGTGGCTTGCGAATTTTATTGCACCGACCCATGCACAATTACAATTTACATGAATACATGCTAAATTGTATTTTGAAGCAAAAAGCTGCCATCACATATTTTTCAGCGGAAGACGCAAGGATTGTGAATTTGACCCAAAATCAAGTGTATTTGCTAGAAGAAGTACTTTCTCTTCTTCAACCTACGACGATCATCAGTGAGCCAGAATCAAAAATTTCAGAAGTAATTCCATTTCTTATGACCCACAAATATTATTTGGAAAAGGATCACCCTAAGCATTTCAGAGTAGGGAAACTGAAAGAAACTATCAAAGGTTTAAATATGTATAAAAATCTGTTAAAAAATTTAAACTTTACATGTGCTACATTCTTTGATCCGCATTACAATTTGTCTGTTATTGAAGCAGAAACCCATGAAGATTTAGTGGTTCATCTGGTGACAGAAATGTCTTAAAATTTTAATAAGCATCTCAACATCCGTCAACAAATAATACCCAAAATCCTCTAGACACCAACAAAACTCATAAATTCATTTTGAAAAAATCTCACTTACATTTCAAGAAAAAATAAACTCAAAATATCACGACGATTGCACAACTCACTTCATCCCAACAACAAGTAATCTTCACAAGTGAAATCAGGTCTTATATTGTTATACGAAATATAGACAGAAAAAAGAGTCCATTTTGATGATGGAAACAAAATCATTCGGCTTTTCCAAACATGACTCTGTTAGTGCGGAAGTACTTGTGAGCTCCTGCCAGCACAGTTTTTGGCGAACGATTATTCTCTGAAGAAGGGCAAATATACGAAGATAGCCGTTTCCGACTTCTTCCTGAGCATGGCGAATTGTAAACCTTCCTTTTTCGTAATTTGAAAGAATCAGATTTTGAGTAAAAGTGAAAGATCTTTAGGCTTTTGGAAGTATCTTGCACAATCAATGAATTATAATTTTAGATTATTTAGACAACTAAAGATGAGGTACAGTCCAAATTTCCTGACATATTTTCGTATTGAAAAATACCTTCAATTTTAGAAAAATTCGAAAATGTATTCGAATATCATTTTTAAAATATTACGAATAACAATATTTGTAAAGGTGTCCGAATAGTTTCGAATATTTGAATTTACGAATATTTGGGGCATCCCTAAAATAAATTCCACCTTTATGTTAAAATCCAAAAATTTCGATTTTTTTAAATCGCATCCAATTATTGCTTGATTTTTATACTGTATAGCGACAATTAGGTAGGATGACAGTAAAGACCCTTGTCACGGATACTGTATGCCACTGACATAACTGAACCTATGACATGCAAAAACTATCTGACGGAATGCCGTTGTAGTTCCAAACCTAGTGTCAGAATCAAAATATTATCCAATATTTTAAAAATCAATCTGTTTCGAATGTTTAAATGTTAAGAACTTTTTCTTTAAATTTCAGAATCCTGTACATCCCATTGTTCATATTGGTTTACTTCAGACCGGTACAGACACAAATTGCAGTAGAATTTAATTTGTTTCTAAAAACTTTTGTCACTATGATAAAAAATTCAGATAGATTTATGATTCAATTTAACTTTCTCAAGCATAATCTAGCGATTCTTATATGTTTTACAGTGACTAATGAATTTAGATGTACTCAGATGAACTCAGCATCGCAATGAAATATGCAAACAATTAAAAAAAAATCTTTTGTTAGTATAATGATCTCCCGAATGAAGTTTTCGACATTTTGTACCAATTAATTAACACTTACATCCGCACTACTAATCTCAGCGGAAATAAAAATAATTTTCCAGAATTTAAAAAAATATTTTTGTATGTACAATGCCTACTGTGCATAAATAATACGCACTGAGGATGTGCATTACCTACTGCAATACGTTTGATGTGCAATTCGTTTTGTGCGTGTGCAATATGTATTGCGCGTGTGCAGTACGTACTGCGCATATGCAATACGTTCTGCACATGTATAATGCTAACTGCGCATATACAATACCTACAGCGCACGCACAACGCCCATTGCGCTTATATAATGGTCACATTGCATGTATGATCCATTCTGCACATACGTATTGCTTAATACTGCGTATCCACTCAGCAAGTTTCCTAGCAATGTCAAAGCCAAATTGACTCAAATGTGTTCTAAGTCAATGACTCAAAATGACTCCCGAGGCATTGGCTGGCATTAATTATAGAATATTGTAAATTGGAGATATAAAACAATTTTTTTACTCTCGCCAAAGTAAATTTCTTTTATTTTGCAAAACTGCTTACTTCAAGCTAAACTGGCAACATGACAGGGTGTACAACATACACCACACCACCTAACCAAAGAAATTTTCAAAAAATTATAACTTTTTAGTATAATGATTTCTCCAATGGAGTTTTCGACATTTTGTTCCGTATTATCAAAACTTCCATCTGCATATCTAAATCCCAACGGAAATGATTATACCAAAAGTTTGAGAATTTTTCAATATTTTGCCTTAATTTAAAAAAAAATGAATATTTTGATTTCAAATTTTTTGATTAATTTTCAGGGTGGAAGGGGGTGAATTTTGAGGTAGGCAAAATTTAAAAACAAAGCTCAATATACTCCATAAAATTTTATCAAACTTTCTGCGTAATTGCGAAAAAAATTCATTTGTGGAAAAACTAATTCGCCAAATTAAAACATATTTGGGGAATATTCTAACGGATGTATGAAATAGTGTGCCAAATTTGGTAAAGACCGGTTGTCACACCTGCGCAGTCTCTGTACGATTTCAGAAAAAACAAACCCTGAGATAATTACGGAAGGTCAGGAGGTCACAAAACTGAAAGTTGAGGATCCTAAATGGACCTTTACTAAACAAAACCAAAGACGAAGGACAAAAGCAAAACAAAAGAAAGGTGGTAGAGGAAAGGATTTGCTGGAGAAAGAACCTCATTCATACTAATGCTCATTGTACAGGTAAAGGTTATGCGAGTTGTCTGGAGAAAAAAAAGACGCTCTAGCCGACGAATCTAATCTACTTAACCAAAAAGTGAGAAGAAGAGGAAGGTATGGAAGGGAGGTGGTTTTTGAAGAAAGTTGGAGAGTTCACTTTCCTTCCGACATGTATGTCAATTACGATAAGAGTAGGAACATGCCGCAAAGCCACTCGTATCTCTAGAGTAGTATACCCCACCCTAAAACATAACATATTTACCCTTGTAAATACTCTAAAAGCGGAAAAGAAACAGACTGAATATTAGGAATATGAATACAAATAATTTAGCAGAAAATATTGCGCGAAAAGTAGAACCGAGTCATACTTTGAAATTTAATGACCAGAACCATATCTGTTCTCTTACAATGAATCAATTAGGTGGGGGAGCAATGGGTGTGGAATAAAACCAATCACGAGTTAAAAGCATGTTAAACTCATTTAGTCGCTTTTAGAAAGTACAACTTCATTTCTTTATTTAGAGTATACATTGTTTTCTTGGTAGTTTAGACTATGAGTCATAAGTAAACTCCATAGGTCAATTTCTGTAAAATTCAAGGAACACTTACATTCTATTTTCTCAAATAAGAATAAACTCAGTCCTTCTTTATACAGCAAAGCAAACTGTGCTAAATAATCTCTACAATGGGAAAAAATGAAAGCGGCAGAAATAAGTTTTTCTTTTCTTCTGAATTTCCATACACTTATTATGAACTTACCACCCATAATGGATAGGGTCAAAAATTTTGTATTTAGACGTAAAGCTTCCAAAGAAATAATCCGTTTCAGCTTTTATCACAAAATACTTTGTATAAACTGAACTATCGTCTGCTTTTTAAGTCATTATACACTTTTCTCTTTCAACTTTTTCTCCTTTGCTGGAGTTTATTTACGTTCACACACCAGAACCACCAAGTGTGACATCTGAGCAAATTTATTCGTGTCAGTTTTTAAAACTATACCGTACGGTGAGTCGGAAGAACTGATTTAGTTTATTTGTGGGGTATCCCTTTCGCGAGTAAGGGTAAATGGCTTACCCGTACTCGCGATCAGATCAGAATTTAGTGTAGATAAGAGAATGTCCTCTATAATAGCGGTCAAGTCAATTTGAGTAAAATAAATTTTCTTTAGTATGGCTTACCCGAAGGTACATGTACAAATTTCAACAAGCGAAATGTGAATCAATGTAGAATTTCGTCCAGTTTACGGATTTGATAAATCAATTTAAAAATTAGAAAAACAAATGTACGGAAAATTTTGTTCTTTATAAATTGGGTGTAGACTACAAATACCAATTTTGTAACTAATCAAAATTATTAGTGTAAGGCCGCCATTATTCCTATTAAGTCTGGACACTGCTCATTGAATTCTAGGTTCGCGCGCTCCAGAAACGGTTAACTTATACAACATGACATTACGTTACATATATACACTATGTTGTGTTTAGCCATCTCTCAATATTAGTCCACATTAATTCTAAATTAGTTCGTAATTTAGACAAAATTATTGATTGACTTACATATCAATTACTCAAATCCAGACCCAATTGGGTAAGATTTTTTGCAAACTTTGACTTGAACGCCAACAAAAAATGACATAACTCGTAATAAACCGATCGATTGACAAATTACTTACTCGAATTCACCAAGGAGGTTTTTTAAAAATTAGTCAAATCCGCTTTATTTCGCTCACTCCGTTTCAGTTTTAAAAATTGATTAGAACATATTTGCCCATATATGTCTCACTTGATGGTTCTTGTGTGTAAGAGTTAAATAAACGGCAGCAAAGACGAAAAAGTTGAAAGAAAACAGTGTATGATGACTTAAAAATTAGACGATAGCACAAGCCTTTGTAGAAAGTTCTTGTTCGTTTCTTATGGTACTTGTTTTTTATGTAACGTATGGAAAGTAATAAGGGTTGTGATGTAATGTTAACAAAACGACTAAAGGTTAGACAGGTATATAAAAGTGTGTTATGTCTTGTCAACCAAATATTAGCGCAGGCATTTGCGACTTTCAATTAATGATTTCGATTTGATACGTTGCAGATAGCTACTACATCCATATTGTGCCAAAAAAAATCAGTTCGATATAATTTGAACACTACTGGCTCTTAACTTTATGGTGTTTAATTATTGAGCATACCTATGATTTCAACTAGTGTTAGTTATGACTCCCATTTGGCCCGGAGTCGGAGTCAGCGACTCCGACTCCAAAAATCTTGAGAGTTGACTCCGGAGTCGCTGACTCCGACTCCGAAAATTTCGAGAGTCGACTCCGGAGTCAAACAATTTGAGTTGAAGTTTACTTTTAATTTCGATTTTACAAAATGTTTTTCCAGTTGAAACCAAAGTGCGGCGGTTTCGGCTCCGGGCTCTTGCTCAATCGGGCTCTTTTGTGAATAACAGAACACCACTGGGATGTACCTGTGAGGAGTAGTGGGAGAATCCTTAGTTGGACTGAAAGCACGATTTTCGAAAAGTGCTCTAGCTCGAGCAAAGCCAATGGAAAGTTTTTGAAAACAATCCGAGCTTGAGTAGAGTCCAAGACAAAATTTTAATGGAGCCCGAGCAGGACCCAAGCGAAAATTTTAAAAAGAGAAGAGATGCAGTATAAGTTCGCATAAGAATTACACTCTGTAGTAAACAAGCGCAGCTCGCATTGTATATGAGCAGTACGCATTGTATTTGTGCAGTGAGCATTTTATATGCGCAGTGCGCATTCTACATGCGCGAGATACGTTTACATATTCCAAAAAAGCCCGAACAGTTCCCGAAAAATAATTTCAAAAGCGCCTGAGCAAAGCCCATGGAAAATTTTCAAAAGAGCCGGAGCCCCACCAGAATCCAAAGAATTATTTTAAAGAGCCCGGGCAGAGCTCCATCAGAACCCAACCAGGGATTTTCAAATAGCCCAATCAGAGCCAATGGAGCTGTTTAAAACAGCCCGAGGAGAGCCTAACCCAAACGCCGAACTTTGGTCGAAACTGAAACACAAACAGGATTGCAAGACCAACACAACTTGGGTGGGTAGTGTCTTTCTGCGCAATCTCAACTATTATTTTTCTCATCCATTTTTCACACGAGGAGTCGACTCCGCGGTTCTGAAGAGTCGACTCCGACTCCCAAATGAACATGAATGACTCCGGAGTCGCCGACTCCGACTCCCAAAAAATTGGGAGTCAACTCCGGAGTCGGAGTCATAATCAACACTAATTTCAACTCTGCGATATTTCTGTAGATCCTAGGATTTATTTACCCACAATTAGGAAGTATGGCTAGATTTGAGAAATTTAATTTCACGTTGAATATACTCTGTATCAAATATTCGGGTTTATTAATGCTTTGATGGGTGAATATTTATGGAGAAGCATTATAAATAAAGGCAGAGAGACTCCAAATACTTGCTTTCGATTACTTTTTGAGAAGAAGGTGAATTTTTCTAATGCTGAGGGATTGGTGAAAAAGTTAATAAAAGAAAGTTTGGAACGTTGAAAGAGTCATTCCTGTCATTATTTATTAATTATCATCTCTGTATACATTTTATTACAAAATAAACAAATATTTGTTAAGTTGCATGCGATAATATTGCATTAAAAGTGATATTGAAGAAGCAATAAATGAGAACTACGACGTAATTGTCGCGATCAATGAGAAGCAGATGAACAGGAAGCTTAAACAAATTACACTAGAACGGAATATATCCGCTGCAGAATTGCGACAAAAGAAGAATGCCAATAGGGATATTGCTATTCAACGGATATTCCGAGGGAATATGTTGGTGGAAATGCTGCAAAAGATATGGAATAATATCACAGACGTTAGCTTTATAAACTCAAATTCTAAGCTAAAATGCAAGAAAATACTGGATCATATTCTCTTGAAATTTATCAATAATTCAACTTTCATTCCTCATAAAGAAGTATTAAAATGTTCGAAGTCGGTGTATTTAGACTCGGAAGAAAATTTGAATCTCATGTTCGTAGAAAATTTTGACAAGCGGAAATCAGGAAAACATGTTTACTTTGGTCATGCTCCAGTGATGTTCATTAGCAGAGTATGGGCAGTGTATCCCATGGACTGGGATAAATTAGACACAGTAAATAATCGGTTTCAGTACATAATACACTCTGGATTGTTCAATTATTTGACGGGATGGGTAACAAATATTTCCAAACAGAAAGTGAAAGAGTTATTTTTCGAGACAGCAACGTTTGTACAGCTAAGCCTAGAAAGCAACACTCTATTATCAATTTTTACAGTTTACACTTTGTGTGTCTTAATTTCAATAGCCACATTCGGTGTTGAACTACTAAAAAGTGGAAACTTTTATTGCAAATTTACACCCACTCTACCCGTCACATCACATACCCCTGAATATTTTTGTGTGACTATTGTACCAGTTGCAACACAGTAATTCTGAGTAGATGCAAGCTAATCACTATTAATGTGACATCACCGTAGCAGAACCGAAGGTGTCTAGGATAACGTAACTAGTTTAAGCATTGTAATTTGAGAAAGCAGTGGCAACACCAGTATAGCTACTTTTCACTGTATAAAATAATTAATAAGTTAATATATATAAACTGCTCTCAAACGATTGTTTAACATGGATTAGCTTCTATTGAAACTTTAAATTGCATTCGAAAAAATACAGATCAATACAGATACAATAGATTAAAATTTTTGTACTTACACCAGCAGTCCATATACATCTAACAAATAAGCAACAGTTGTACTGCTGCTTAAGTGACCTGCCCTTGCACTTGATATCCCAAGCATAGATAGTTGTGTAGAATTCAGTTACTAAATCATAAATCTTTAAATTGTTTCTAACCACCTTGTTTTACAACCAGTTGCGATGATTGAACATTCTATAGATCATCTTTATACATCATAATCAATACAGTAGTCCTAAAAAGTGAGTCACACAGCCCTAACATTTTTAACATATTTATTGAAGAAACTTTCAAATCAACTTTAGCTTCATGCATTCAGATGATGAATACATCACTTATGAATTCCAAGCTACCAACCACAAACCAATCGCGTCAAATTAAACTTGACTGCTCACAAGATTCTGTGAAGATAAACGGACTCAAAGTCACCTTATGAAATCCGGTCAAATTTCAAACTATAGTTTAACTTTAAGGATATGATCGCGATGCTACCAATACGATGTTCATTAAATATTTCATCCAATGTATGCAATGGTCACAGTCACAATTTCAATTCTATTTTTTCCGACTGCTTGCAAACACATTCAACGACAATCAATTAATCGATTTGGTGAGTAAAATATTTAGTATTGTGTGAAATGAGTTTTTCGAAAATTCGAACCACAAGGGAAATGATATATATTTAAATATAACAGTTGAAAAGTTTTCAAACCAGCACTACACTTGGAATAAAGTATTCATGCCAACAATCCATCTTTGTATCAGCAATTATCAAATTGGCGAAATGCACGTTTATCTATCACATCAAAATTTCCTGTCAGAAACACTATTTAATAAACATTTGACTTATTTTAAATACTCCCCCTTGATTAAACAAAAAACAAAAATTTGGATGTCGTAAATTTTTTCAAATTTTCGGCTCGCGTTCATTGATCCTAAGAAGTCAATACTTGGCCAATCTATTTCTAAAATATGCTCATTAGAAGGATAAAATACTGTCATACTGAAATTGTCAATGAAATAAAAATCATTTAAATTTAAATTACTCTTCAAACACTAAATCTATATTATGCTAAACTTACGAACTGGGAATATTTTCTGCGAACACGGACAATGTTAGTTGTGAATGCGTAAACGTGGGTTGTGATAAAGTTCAGAGGATGAGAATCAACCTCCGCGCTATGATTTTAATAGGATGACCTTTTAATTTGAAAGGTTTAAACTTGTTCTCGAGCAGTTTTATTTCATTTCGTCAAAAACTGGCCGTCTTGCTCACTAATGAAAAATTTCCATACAAGGTTTTGATGATTCCTAACTTTCGTAACTTTTCTTAATCCTAACCAATTTTCCTCAAACCTTGCAAATATTTAGAACATATGAATATCTAGGGGGTTTTGAATTTTATTTTAAAATATATTGAATAATGAATTTTTTATTATTGTTGCAGTATACGGCGTATATGGAGCGGTGATTCAAAAGCTACAAGAACAATGAAAATAATGAATAATTGAAAAACTCATTCTAGCAGCTCTAGTTGCGCTAAATATTGATGAATTTTATTCGAATTTAGTATTAATGTTAATTACGTCTAACTAAAGGTAAATTTTGTGCAAACATGCAATGATTACTGCACATATAAACGTCAAGTACGAACGGTCATTGCTTACTGCCTTGTAAACGTAAATCATGCGGGTGCAAGTGCTTAACCCTGGGTTATTAGATAATTTGATCCACATTCCGATCCATCTACTGTTTCTGGTATTACAGGTGTCATTTATTTTCCAAACTCACATACAGAAAAATTATGATTTCGTCGAACGTTGAACATCCTTGACGTTGACGCTGACGTCCAAAAATCTTCGAATTCATCCGTTCTTAGTCGATGAGCTACATACTAGTGAAATCTCGACCCTTCAAGTCGTTTTTGTAATAGAGAAGACAGGCGGACGGGCAGAACAGAAAAAGAAATTGTTTTTGAGTCATTTAACAAATATACACAGATTCAGTAAAAAATTATGAACACACAAAAGGCCAAGGGCAGTAATGTTGCAAGGATAATATCAATTCAACAAATTATTCTACCTGAAAAACGACAATAAAGTCACTATACGTAGGCAAATAACAAATGAAATGTAATATATTTACTTGGTGATTAGATTAGTTGATTGTATTTCCACGAGTTTTCTAGTTTCCATATTAGAAACCACCTATTTGCCTTATTTATAGTTTAATAAAAATAGGTTAAAGGGATAGTTGCTACCTATGGGGAAAAAGCATATTAAAAAGCGTATTATTTACTGTCGTGTGGAAAGACCGTACAAACATAGCTACGAATACTACACAAACTGTAGACCACAGAAGGCTGATGGGTATAGAAAAGATTTTTACTGTGGAGTGGATTAGAACTTGGCAGCTATCGATTTGACAAGATTGACGATTATCGTCTGACAGGTTCATAACAGCTTCCTTGAGATGCAATTACAGTTAGATCGACTACAACTGATATAGTCACAGAAGTGATTAGTTATATTATGATACATCGTATATTCGCAGCCCCTGAAGCTAATTGGTCAATAAGCTCCCATCTTCATGGCACCGAATTCCAAACAACGTCCAATCTGAATGAAGAGCGTGCGACGAGCTTCCATCAATATAGGAACTAAATGACCTGTGCGATGACCTTTCATTAAGATGGGTTTTCCGTTGTTAAGTCATACTAGTTCCTATGATAGAACTTTGAATTTATAATACAGCCAAAAATAAGGCCAATTCACAAAAACTGAAGTGACCAATCACAACTACCCAAAATATGTAGGGTTAGACATCCATTCTCTCCGAACTCGCTACGTTATGTGAAAGGTTTTCCTCTTAAGTTTGTTCGCACCACTTTTAAAAAATTAATAGTTATTTTTTATTTTGATCGTAACTAAATTAATTTTCGTAATTTTTTGCTGAGATAGCTCTACGCACTACAATGTAATCACCCAACATCCGCAAATATTTGCAAGCAATCTAATTAGCTCAGTAGCTCTTAATTTGTAATTTAAGTTTTATTTGACTGTCCATTCNGTTTTCCTCTTAAGTTTGTTCGCACCACTTTTAAAAAATTAATAGTTATTTTTTATTTTGATCGTAACTAAATTAATTTTCGTAATTTTTTGCTGAGATAGCTCTACGCACTACAATGTAATCACCCAACATCCACAAATATTTGCAAGCAATCTAATTAGCTCAGTAGCTCTTAATTTGTAATTTAAGTTTTATTTGACTGTCCATTCTACTGTAAGTAGTTTTGTGCCTACTGTACCGTTTAAGTAATATCGACTTTTTCTCATTTCTATCCCTCAAATATTGATTTGTACATATTCGTGCATTGCGTTCTTGTTGTTATAGCCCATAATTCTAAAATGTATACGTCATATCATCAGACCTAGGAATCCACCTTGTTAAATATTTTATACTTATTTAAGTATTTGGCGAGTTAGCTATTAAAAAGTACTTAAGCAATATTATNTTTTGTGCCTACTGTACCGTTTAAGTAATATCGACTTTTTCTCATTTCTATCCCTCAAATATTGATTTGTACAAATTCGTGCATTGCGTTCTTGTTGTAATAGCTCATAATTCTAAAATGTATACGTCATATCATCAGACCTAGGAATTACACCTTGTTAAATATTTTATACTTATTTAAGTATTTGGCGAGTTAGCTATTAAAAAGTACTTAAGCAATATTATNCACCTTGTTAAATATTTTATACTTATTTAAGTATTTGGCGAGTTAGCTATTAAAAAGTACTTAAGCAATATTATACTGGCTTTAGTACTTAACAGCGAAAGCCTTGACTAGCTCGGTTTAACTCGATAGCAATTTTGTGTGTCCATCTGCTCCGATATCTCTGTAAAAAAATTTTGTCACCAAAGTATTGCTAGATAACATGACTCAACTTTTATGAAGGATAGTCATTGACTCAATGAGTACATTCACTGATTTTATTCTTAGTATGTAAAAGTCANTTGACTCATTGAGTACATTCACTGATTTTATTCTTAGTATGTAAAAGTCAAAGTCAATATTAGACTTTTTAAAAGTAGGAGTTAAAATTTGACTTTTAAGTCGACTTTGAATCGAGTTACCCTAACCTTGGAGTTTGATAGTTAAAATCCACTAAGTCGATTCAGTGACTCCTTGGTTTCAATGACTCAGAGTTAAAAAATACTTTTGAGTCGAGTCATACTGTATTTCAATTAAATTGAAATTATTTTGGGTTTTTTGTTTAGAACGTTTTGTTCTCTACCTGGTTTTGTTCGTATCGAGTTATACCTAACCTTGTCTTTCAATAAAGAGATGACAATAAAAAATTTAAAACATCAAATTTAGCTAACAGAGTAGAATAAATGTATTATATTCAAGTCCAATTGGCATAATCTGAATGCTTTTATTTGTGTTTTGGCGTCCTTGTTTAAAGATCCGGTACGCTTAATCATCTATTAACTATGGACTCACTAGTCACTCTCACAAAAATCGGCTTTACGCAGATTTACTAAATATGTTACTTGTTTTAGATAGGTGTCCACTGTGGGAAGCATCCTGTATCACCCAGGTGCAGGTGGTTAGATCCAGTATAAAAATACATCGGCTACTCTCCTGTTTGTCTGACACCANCTGTATCACCCAGGTGCAGGTGGTTAGATCCAGTATAAAAATACATCGGCTACTCTCCTGTTTGTCTGACACCACTAATCGAAATAATTGTGCCAGACTGCGAATTAAGTTGTTTCGAAATTTTACTGTACCCTCTTGAGACGCCAATTTTTGTTTGTTTCAAAAAGTTAAAAATTACNTTAAGTTGTTTCGAAATTTTACTGTACCCTCTTGAGACGCCAATTTTTGTTTGTTTCAAAAAGTTAAAAATTACTTTTCTTGCAGGGCCTTCCTCAATTGTTTCTGTTTGGGTTAAATGCTCTTATCTATTTAAATATTGACACCACTAGTAAACTGCTTCTCCAATATTTCCATCTCCAATGTACACACAGTATTCAAACACAAAACGTGCAAAAGCAACATTTACCTTTAAAGTAATAACCCAATAATCACTACTGTCCCCTTTACTAATTCGAAGGACTGGAACTGCTCGATGACGACCTAAACTGTTTACATGTTTTTCAACGAATCGTCAACGGCAACGGCAAATTGACTTCACCAGATGATGGTTCTATATCAAAAAATGTCCTTCTGTTCTAACTCCAATTTTTCCCTCCGCTATCAAACTTCAGTTGTTCAGGAAATTAGAACTGTTTATACTTACATTTATTTCAACTAGAATTCTGATTTTGTTAATACCTGGTGAAATTCTAAAAATTGTCGATTGTGTCACAAAAAATTGCTTTTATGCATTTATGAAGAGTAGTGTTCTCCATGACTCTGACTCTGGAGCCATGTCTCTGACTGACTCTCATGACTCTGACTCCCTAGGTTTTTGAGAGTGGGGAGTCATTTGATGACTGATTCCTTCATGTTTGGAACTCAAAGTCATGACTCCGAGAGTCGACTCCCAACATGTAGAGAGTATGAGTCATTACTGTATTGTCGTCGTAATTCGAAAGAATAGATTATATGAACAATTGTGAAAAAAATTACAGGTGTTTNGTCATTACTGTATTGTCGTCGTAATTCGAAAGAATAGATTATATGAACAATTGTGAAAAAAATTACAGGTGTTTTTGGGCGAGGTTTGTTTTAAGAATTATTTTATAAATATTTTTATATTTTAGTTTTTATAAATATTTTATCTTAGTGAATTTATTTTTTTTAAAACACGTAAACAGTTTAGGTCGTCATCTTGCGAATTCAGTCCTTCGAATTAGTGGAAGAGATAGTAAAGGGAGCAATAGTAACAGAATACACAAATAAAGGAATAACCGGTCAACAAAATTGACCTGTTACCATAGAATTTGGACTAATTTCTTTCGAATTTTCTAATTCAATTGAGTTCAATTAGTTTAAGAGTACGAAAAAAATTACAACTGTCACTAGAGTACATTAGTGGAAATTAATTGGTTTATGAGAAATCTCGCAGTATTTTTTCGAAGAGGTTTATTTGACTTATTGGCTTTCGCCCAATCAAAAGGGTAAGGACTTTCTATGAAAATCCCGATACTTGCATTTTGGTATTTCTGATGCCTGAAACCATGTCAACTCTTTTTACGTGCACGTGTACACAACCTTTCTAGTGACTGTTAGANGTATTTCTGATGCCTGAAACCATGTCAACTCTTTTTACGTGCACGTGTACACAACCTTTCTAGTGACTGTTAGAGTGTCTCTATTACTACGCATACTTTACCTACTTTACATAAAATGGCGTGAGCTATTGACATTTATCTTACTCTNGTATTTCTGATGCCTGAAACCATGTCAACTCTTTTTACGTGCACGTGTACACAACCTTTCTAGTGACTGTTAGTGTCTCTATTACTACGCATACTTTACCTACTTTACATAAAATGGCGTGAGCTATTGACATTTATCTTACTCTNAGTGTCTCTATTACTACGCATACTTTACCTACTTTACATAAAATGGCGTGAGCTATTGACATTTATCTTACTCTGCTAGGAAACCTTATCTGAATCTTTGCATATCTTAGCATGCGTCCAGCCTCTTAAGTTATTTTGTCTGATCGTTTTTTGGTCCGTTGGGCATACTTTTTATCAAGTAATACTGTCTGTCGAATGACCTTTGAAAACTAATCAAACATTAGGTATGAATCAAGTGAGTGGAATGAAAGATGAGCAACTATTGTTTACTGTATGTCAANAAACTAATCAAACATTAGGTATGAATCAAGTGAGTGGAATGAAAGATGAGCAACTATTGTTTACTGTATGTCAAGTTACTTAAAGTTAATTCTGAGAATTACATGTTTTACTATAGTACCTTAAAATTAACTTATGTTTGAAAGATTGATTTGCAATAAATAATAAATTTGCACCATATTAAATACCTCAGTGACTTAAGTGCTCTTCGTACTTTCAATGACATGTATNAACTAATCAAACATTAGGTATGAATCAAGTGAGTGGAATGAAAGATGAGCAACTATTGTTTACTGTATGTCAAATTACTTAAAGTTAATTCTAAGAATTACATGTTTTACTATAGTACCTTAAAATTAACTTATGTTTGAAAGATTGATTTTTAATAAATAATAAATTTGCACCATATTAAATACCTCAGTGACTTAAGTGCTCTTCGTACTTTCAATGACATGTATNAATAAATAATAAATTTGCACCATATTAAATACCTCAGTGACTTAAGTGCTCTTCGTACTTTCAATGACATGTATAAAAACATAGTTTAGAGCGACAATCATTAGACCACAAAAGATTAAATGGGAATACCTTTACTTTCTCAAATATTGACATTAGCTTCTAAATGATTCAAGCATTTTAATGACTTTACTAAATGGGTTTCAGTGGAGATCGTCTACTTCATTTTCAATCAAAATTGACGGATATGATAATCTAAAATACAATTCTACTAACATTAATTCCCGTATAATTGTGACAGGATTCACTCCATGGAAAAAATTCCCACATTTGGTATCACTTTTTTGATTTATCATGGAATAATTCATTGGTAGAAAAAATTCAAGTTAGTTTATGTGAATGAACGGAAATTGCTTCTATTCACTTTGATCAGCAGTTCTTCATCGATGAATAGCTATACGAAAAAAAATCATCAAAAGATTCTTAATGTGAAAATCTAGTTAGGTAACCAAAATTACCTAACTAAAAATTTCTATATTCTATGTAACAATCGACTTCAACTATTATTGTGAAATTTAAAATGAAAACATGCCACTTATTTCGAACTGTACTTAAATTGTTACCAGCACATTTGGATAATATACATACGGTACTGAAGGCAGAGTAACTTCTAATGTTAAATTCTTTTTTCCACTGCATAATTTTTCAAAAATATTGCGGTACGGACTTAAACAACTCGAAGCTCTTACGCATAGGTGTTTGAACTAACCTATGGTTGATCCATATAAAGCTGCAACTACTTGTGCTTTTTTTTTGCAGATTTCAGGTCAACTATTTTAATTTGATAGGATAACAAATAAGAATTTAATTTCTTTACTTTATCAATTTAAAAATCAATGACTTTGTGCATTTAAGAATTTAAGTGTGAAAAGTAGTAAAAAAAAGTTTGTGGAAAGGAATTAGTAAGCCCGAGTACGTGTTTAGTTTCTAAAAAGAAGTTGAAAAGAAAAGAAAAATGTCGAGATTGTGCATGTTTTGGTCTTATATATAGCTTATATATCTTATATAAGCTCAATACTACAGAACCAGCAGAACAACAAGAACCAGAAGAAGTACTTCAACCATCCATTCTACCAATCCCTGACTCTCCAGTTCTCACTTCCACCAATTTTGGCATTCGAGTTCTATATCCGTTTTGGTCTTATAACCGTTTGTCTTATAGCGCGATATTTCCCTATGCCAAATACATTGTTCCATACCTAATGCGCCAAAATCGATCTTATAACCGAATTGGTCTTATATCGGATGATCTTATAAGCGTGCTCCACTGTAATATCTAATTTTAATTAAAAATTATAATATTTCAAAAAGATAGAGATGTTTTCAGTACTTTCAATAATTAAAATATTATATAAAATACAACGCTATTTGCANGTTTTCAGTACTTTCAATAATTAAAATATTATATAAAATACAACGCTATTTGCAGCAGATCATGTTGGGATTACAAAACTAGTAGTCCACCAAGTAATCAACCTAAAAATCAAAATTCAATAATTTGATTTATCTAACTCAAAACCATGATTTTTATTTGAAAAAAAAACGCATAATTTTGTAGTGNCGATCTTATAACCGAATTGGTCTTATATCGGATGATCTTATAAGCGTGCTCCACTGTAATATCTAATTTTAATTAAAAATTATAATATTTCAAAAAGATAGAGATGTTTTCAGTACTTTCAATAATTAAAATATTATATAAAATACAACGCTATTTGCAGCAGATCATGTTGGGATTACAAAACTAGTAGTCCACCAAGTAATCAACCTAAAAATCAAAATTCAATAATTTCATTTATCTAACTCAAAACCATGATTTTTATTTGAAAAAAAAACGCATAATTTTGTAGTGAAACTCCGTACAATCAAAGCGTCATTGAATAAGTGATCAGTCATCAAGTCGCAAGCGACAAATCAAAACCGATGACAACACTGGCCAGAATACACAATAATACAAGTAACAACAAATACCGTGTTCAACTCAATACTACTAAAAAAAATGAATTAAACTGAAATAGCTCAGGAGGAAATTGGTTCTTCCACATTTTCAGTTTAGGATTCCGTTCATTTCAGGTACTTTTTTCAGTATATTCCTCAGATGGTAATGGTATGTGAGAAATTTAGGTTTAACACTGAATTAGTGGTCATATCTAGAAAAATTTAAATACTAAATTACTATTAAATACAAACATTTGTTAGAAGTAAGACTTTTATAATTATTTGTCATATTTTAAACATAAAACAGGAACAGATTCATTTCTCTAATTAACTATTCAGTTTCATAAAGTAATGTGAAATGTCATTGGTGTGCTTGAGATTCTTATAATTCCACCAATTGTCGAATTACTTCATGAACAACACGAAGGTGATACTCAGCTTCCTCCACAGTACCAAAATCCAAATTACAGTTCAAACATGTGAAAGTAGTCTCATCGTCTGAATCTACCATTTCTGCTTCTATGTCTCCAACTTCATCTGCCTCAATGATAATGACATCTTGTGTGTTTTCAACAACTGTAGAAGTTATGTTTGGTAAGACTGATGAAAGAGGTAATTGATTTACTGAAGTTGAAATGTTAGAAATTATATTCCTATGTTGAGTTTCCGAAGGTATCGGCTCGGGAACCATTGTAGTGGCTGCACTCAATTGTGGAAGTGGAGCTAATGGACTATTTCTTATAAAACTTTCTGGATTTTGACACGGTAGATGAGGAACTTCATTATTGGCTCTGGTAGTTGTTAATTCTGAAACTGATCCTTGGTACTGAACTAAAGATAATGGTGCAGCTGCAGATGATTCAGAATTGGAAAGCATACTACGAAGTGTTGGGAATTGTCCAACTAGAGTTGTATCATTTGTTATTGGTTCAGGAGTTGATGTGCTAACAGGAGCTCTTGTGTTCAAATCATGAGCATTCTGGTTAGAAGATGATGAATGTCGCCTAGAAATAATTGTCAGAGTATCAAATAGAAAAAAATAAAATAAATTCGCAGATTTTTTTTTTTTCACATTTTCACCGAAGTCCCTAGGGGTCTACCTTTTCATATTGCACACTTTCACACTTTCACAGAAGTGTGAAGGAGAAGTGCGAAACTCCTCCCCAGAAAGTGTAAAGAACCAATTACAGAATTACAGAAAACAGGTCTCACCCGAAAAAATTTCATACTTGAGCACTTTCACACTTTCACAGAAGTCTTTACAAAAGTGTGNGAATGTCGCCTAGAAATAATTGTCAGAGTATCAAATAGAAAAAAATAAAATAAATTCGCAGATTTTTTTTTTTCACATTTTCACCGAAGTCCCTAGGTGTCTACCTTTTCATATTGCACACTTTCACACTTTCACAGAAGTGTGAAGGAGAAGTGCGAAACTCCTCCCCAGAAAGTGTAAAGAACCAATTACAGAAGCGCAGAAAAACAGGTCTCACCCGAAAAAATTTCATACTTGAGCACTTTCACACTTTCACAGAAGTCTTTACAAAAGTGTGAAAACACGCCCCAAAATTCAAAATTTGCCAATGAGACTCCACAGCGGGACAAAGTGTGAAAGTGTGAAAGTGATCAGATAATTTTTTTCACACTTGCTTACAACTTCTATTTCTCCGTCAATTAAAAACTTCAGATTTTCGATTTTAAATTGTTTTCAAGATTTTGATCAACGACATTGATAATTTTTGATAGCATTTATTATTTATTAGCGTTTATTTATGACATTAATAACGCATTGATAGCGTTTATGTATTGCCTGCACTCAATTAAATAACCCTAAATAAATTACTGAAATTTTGAAAATTTAGCCTTATTTGATTGTTTTCCCATTTGGATTATTTAATTACTACTTCAAACCTAGGGCTCACCCGATTCCTCTTCACACTTTTGCACACTTAGTACAGAAAGAGTTGAAATATTTTCAAGTGTGAAGGGTATAAGGTCTCACCCGCTGTGGCTTCACACTCATGCGCGCTTCAACATAAAAGTGTGCAATAAAGTCATCTGTGAAAGTGTGAAACTAAAAAGGTAGACCCCTCCTATTTCTGTTCTCAATCTCAATATTCAATCCCAAAAAGTAGCGTGGGGGGTTTACTTATGTGAATGAATNAGTACAGAAAGAGTTGAAATATTTTCAAGTGTGAAGGGTATCAGGTCTCAACCGCTGTGGCTTCACACTCATGTGCGCTTCAACATAAAAGTGTGCAATAAAGTTATCTGTGAAAGTGTGAAACTAAAAAGGTAGACTCCTCCTATTTCTGTTCTCAATCTCAATATTCAATCCCAAAAAGTAGCGTGGGGGGTTTACTTATGTGAATGAATGATATTGATTTAAACATTTAAATAATCAAGCAAATTATGAGTAAAGACTAGAGATGTTGCGGATAGTATATCCGGCAGGTTTGCCGGATATCGGATATCCTGCGTTTTTTGATTACCGGATATCAGATATCCGGTGCGGATATTCGGCATGCTTGCTTGATTAAGCTCGTATGGCACATAATTTTTATTAAAACAAGATGCGTTTTGATTCATTTCACGCGAACGTGCAGGAGTCGATTTTTAAACTCTAATACTATTTTATATAATACTCTAATATATTAAATCTAATAAAATTATTGATTTATTTTTTAGAATTTTTGAAAAAATTGTCTAGAAAATTNCTCATTTCACGCGAACGTGCAGGAGTCGATTTTTAAACTCTAATACTATTTTATATATATACTCTAATATATTAAATCTAATAAAATTATTGATTTATTTTTTAGAATTTTTGAAAAAATTGTCTAGAAAATTATCCGCGCAGGTACCTATAAGTATCCAGTATCCGGTGGATAGTCTATCCGGCAGAGTTTTAGGCACCGGATATCCTTCACACCTCTAGTAAAGACTCATAGGCATACCTAGACTACATTATGTAATTGAGATTTGAAGAGGAGCTTACAAAATTACTAAAAATCAGACAAAATCTCTATATACCTCATTGTTATTGAAGTCATTGAAATTTCAGCTGCAGTAGAATTGATTGATTTGGATCGCTCTGTCTCAACCAAAGTCTTTATATTTGAATGAATTCTTGTTTTCAACAAATGAATGGCACTGTCATAAGTAATACCATCGACAGTCCCATCAACTGTAAAAAGTCCTTGCCATGCCTCTGTAATTTTTTGTTTCATAGCTGCCCGAAGTTCTGGAGAGAACTTTTTTGGATCCAAATTTAGGAGTTTGTAAGAACGAATCATTTGCTTCCTTATTATGAGACTGATGAGGAGCATATATCTCTTCGTAGCTGGAAGAACATTGTCTGTTGAACTCGAACTCGAACCAATTGGACACAATGTGGATCCACCAGATGTTAAAACTTGATCCCCAGTATTTCCAGACAAAGAATCTCCAGATTCTGAATTCTTAGTAATTATACCAAGCAAGTGATCACGGAGATGGGCTGTAGTAATGTTGATATTATTTAGAAATTTATCTCGCTCATTCGTTGCTGGAGGTGTTGAGAGATTCTTCTGATGACTCACTTCCATGTGATCAATCAAAGTAAGAAAAGTTTGAAAAACTGCTTCTGGAGAGCACAGTCTACAAGTATATGGAAATGGTATCTGATGATTATTAGCATGGAATAAACTACCATGATTTTCTAATTTAAAACTTGGTACCCAAAAATCACAAACTGGACAAAGTTTTCCACCACTGTCAATCAGTTGAGTCTGAGTACTCAAATCACCTTGGTTCGGTTCTAATACAGTACCTCCACCACTAAATAACATTTCTGAGATAGTGGAAGTGAGAACTGGAGAGTCAGGGATTGGTAGAATAGATGGTTCAAGTACTTCTTCTGGTTCTTGTTGTTCTGCTGGTTCTGTAGTACGAGTATCATGATTGTTATCCACTGGTTCAATCAAAATGTTAAGGGAACGTAGATTGTGCTGCCGGATTTGATGAATCTCTACTTCACATAAATTGTTCGCTTGTTTCGGACAGTTGAGATGTGGACAATTGAAAATATTAATTCCATTAGAAGATGAATTTCGATGTTTCCTTTTCGCATGAGCTTCCATTTCATCCCAATTTTTGAAAATATTGTAGCAGTAGACACATCGGAGATCAGTAATGTCTTTACGCTTGCTGATAGAAAAAGATAAAATTTGTGACTGGTTAGTTGGTAGAGAGGTAGAATTATGAGTTTCTGTTAGCTGTTGAGGAATTAGATAAATATTTGGACGAATCTCTGGCCAAGGAGTCAATACATCCGATACTGGACTAGGATTTGGTTCAGAAACTAAAACTGGTGAAGTTTCACAAATGAGTTCAGGCTCTGATTGTGTTTGAGTCGATAAATTTAATTGTAATAGCGATGGTTGAATTTCTCCAACTGATTGGATATTTGAAATTTCCATTGGTTGAAGTATAACATTGGCTTGATCGCGATGTAAATCGTCAGCAGGAAGAACAGTAGTCTTCTCAATACCTCTATTTTCTGTGTTATCCAATTCTTGATTCATTTGAACATTAATTGGTTCAGAAGCGTTCTCAGTAATTATTCGTGAAGTAAGTGAAGATTCAAACTGTGGAACTGGTTCAGTTACTCCTGTAAGTTGTCCAAAATTAGTTCTCATATCTTCATGATTTTTTTCATGAATCTTGCAATGTCCTTCTTGTACATAGCGTTTGAGGCAGTATTTACACTTGAATGCCTGACCAAATCCATGTTTCTTCATGTGTGTTATGAATACTTCTTTGTGTATAATTTTCTTTTTACATATGTCACATTCGTAACTTTCTGCTGTAATCCGTATCCCAGTAGCACCGCCTGTTGTAGAAGATTCTAAATTATCAGAACATTTGTGTCCTTCCAATGAGATACTATTTACAAAAGTGAGGTTACATATGACACAAGGGAAATCATGTGATTCTCTTCCATGTAATTGAAATAGGTTATGTTCAAAAAATCCTTGTTTGCATTTTTTACATTGGAAATATGCACTGAGGCTCTTTTTGTGGTACTCCATGTGTAATGCAAGTGACTCCATTGAACAAAATGATGTCAAGCATTTCTTACATGGAAAACTTTTTGATAAAGGTAGAATGTCAATCGATTGTTTTGCTTGTGTAGCTGAATCACTAACCGTAGACTTTGACGGCTGTCGAGGTTCTTTTTCAGTATGTTTACTCTTTTCATGAACTTCTTCATTGTTAGTGAAATCTGTTCTCTTAGACAAAACAGGAGTTTCAACTATTTCATTCTTGTTATGTAATCGAGCCGTGTGGAGTTTAAGCCCTTGAGCAGATTTGAAAAATTTGTTACATTTCGTACAGGGAACCTTTATACCCGCCAAAGTCACAACAGGACTCAATTCTAATTCACTACTCTGAGTTTCTGAATTCGAAATGGATTTCTTCTCATTTTTTCTATTTTTTACTGGCACGTATACAATACTGCTTCCTTCAGAATCATCAGTTGGAGTGTGCTTCTCTGGGGATGAATCCGTTAGTTTAAAATCAAGATCTTTTTCATTGTCAACAGAACCATCGTCGTCAGCGTAAGTAATTTTTCCATAGTTTTTCTTTCGAAGTCTATATTGACCATCATAGAATGGTTGGATTTAAAAATTTTAACAATTTCAAAATATGAATGTAGTAATACCGTGTTTTTCTAGGTGGAGTCATGTTCTTCGGAGTCTCAGTCTTTAAAGAATGAGATTCAGAATTTCTGGTTTCTCTCTTGTCAATAATTGAAATCATTAGCGATGGATTCCTTGCAATTTCGTCAACTAAAGAATCACTCGAAGAATCGAAGACGAGTTCATCTTCACTTTCGCTAGAAGTATCATGTTCGGCTCTCCTTTTCTTGGAAGCTGACTTATTAGGTTTTAAGCTTTTANCTTCACTTTCGCTAGAAGTATCATGTTCGGCTCTCCTTTTCTTGGAAGCTGACTTATTAGGTTTTAAGCTTTTAGTTCTACTGCAAATAGAAATCAAACCCTGCTTTACTAGTGTGAAAGAACATCAAAAATAGAAGAAGAAAAAAATACAAAAATTACGTTCAGTATAATACGTTAGTGTATTAACTTATGACACAATCTATCCGAATGCTCGGTAGATTTTTGGCAAATTATCAAGTACTAGTACTCGGATTTCTTAAAATTCTCTGAGTACTCGTACTTGGCATTTGAACGAGTACGAGTCACAACTTTGGGCAATTACCAAACACCAATGAAAAAAGTAGGGATGAACCGAAGCTTCGGTTGGCCGAAGACTTCGGCCAAAATTGGGCCAAAGGACCTCCTTCGGTCTCAGGTCATTGACCGAAGGATTCGGCCGAAGAATTAACTATTTCTCGCGCATTTAACTAATTATGATATTGGGGAGTTAATTAAAACTTAGCAGAAAACTGACGTTTTATTGTTTTACTTATTTTTTAAATACCTTATTCTAAATCTAGTCCAATTTTGTCTTCTTTCCAATTGCATTCTTTTCTTTCTTAATAAACACTTTTTCTTTCTAAAAACCTGAAAATCTTTAGTCGCCATGAAATTCCGTCAATCGGACTAAAAATAAGATTTGAGATATGTGTGTACCTTAAGCTCTTTAGCAAGATTTGAGAAAGAATCCGTAGTATAATGATTACGACCTAGTTTTTCTTCGCTATTGCGAAAATTGTATGGAAAAACAATATACGATGTATTCTATGTTTACGTTGTCAATAATTGACGATGTTAATTTTCTCGAATAATTTACGTGATTCCGAAGGAAAATTAACTTACTTATATGATACAGGGTCATTTGAAAATACCTCCGAGCTCATGAAAATCTGTACATATTTATTGAGTTGACATACGGGTCTCGTTTTCGACTCATTGGAAAGCTAAATGTCAAGAACAAATATTGGACACAATCTCAAAAGTTTAAAGGTTTCCATTATTCGTAGTACTTCATGGACAAACGTAAATTTTTTAATTTAGCATTACGATTGGATTGAAACAAATCTTGGATTAGTTGAGTGCTTTGAAAAGTGCTGAAACGGATTGTTAAATTTGCGACAAATAAAGCCGCTATGGTAATCCTAATACAAAAAAAAAATTCTATTTGATCATGAATTGACCTTAGCAACGCTGGTTCCTAGCCTTTTTGATTGTGACCAATATTTCTTCCTGACATTCAGTCTTCCAATGAATCAAAAATGAGACTCATGTGTCAACCCAATAAAGAACTACAAATTTTCAAAAGCCCAGAGCTACTTTCAAATGACCCTGTATAATGATAGAAAAATAGTTAATTTAAGCAACTGTGAGCTTAAAAATTTACATTAATTTTAGATGTGTTGCGAAGCTTCGAAAACTCGAAGACTTCGTCCGAAGTCTTCGAAATGTCGAAGCTTCGATCTTCGAATTTTCTTGAAAAATGTTCGACGAAGTCTTCGATCGAAGTTTCGAAGGTTAAATTTAACAATTTGAGCGTGATCGACTTACACATGTTTTCATTCATTTCATAAAATCATATTATTCGTTTGTTGTTCTTTGTTTGAAAATTTAATTAAACTACTTCCAGTAAACGGAGAAATGCTTACCTTTCTCCATCATGACTTAAAACGAATTGGTTACAATTACAAATACTAAATACTTCTTTGCGTTTAATTTTATTTGTTATATAAAAATAAGATTCTAATTTCTCAATTTACAACGTATTGGAACGTTAAAATGGCTTCCGCTTGTTATTACTGTTCGATTGACAACCCACATGCAAATGCTTCGAACATTCGATCGAAGACTTCAATCGAAACTTCGATCTTCGGTTGTTTTCTTCGTTCCCTTCGATCTTCCATCGAAGGGAAAAAATGCCTTTCGCAACACCTCTAATTTTTTCCATATTTTGGTTGTCCTTGCTAATTAAGTTTTCACGGTAGCTAAATAAAGAGAAATCTCGTAATGGTATTCAGACCCTTCATTTTACATTTGTATATAGGAAAATTTTTATTTTCAGGTTTCCCTGAAATAAAATTCGCCAGAATTGACAATATTGTGAAGTGGACTAAATTCAGTCCATACTTGGGAGTGCTTACAACTGGGTAGACTTTGGTCCATAGATATGAACACAAATTTAGGGTGGACTAAAATCGGTCCATAATTCGGGTTGCACCTTATAACGTCATGCCGATTTTGTCCCCTCCAAAAATTGGAAGGACTGAATTCTCTCGATCACGCACTAAACTGTTTACGTGTTTTTTGATGAATTGCCAATGGAAACGCTAAATTGACTTTTCACCAGATGGTGGTTCTACCTCAAAAAAAAAGTCCGTCTGTTCGAACACAAAATTCTTTTTAGTTTGATTTCAGTCATAATTGGCCCAATCTTTTTATTTTCTATTACTACAGTTTGGTGAAAATTTATGGCCGCGCTTTACTGTTGTTAAAAAATGGAGTTTTTAACAATTTGTTTAAGTTTAAATCGCTTAAACAAGGTAGCATATCATGTTTAATGTCAAAAATATTCAATTTCAAATATAGACTCCCTTATTTGATTGAGTTAATAAGTATAATGAATTTTGTGTTTGGAGAAAGTTGGTGAAAAATTATGGCCGCACTTCACGCTTACACCTCTAAAATCGTTATCTTCGTCAATTAAGCAATTTTTTACTCAATCAAGGCTATTTATGATGTAAATACATGTTAACATTAAAATTTGGCAATATTCGCCAAATTATTGTCAGAAAAGTTAAGAAAACTACAGCATGTCGACAGAGAAGTGTTTATCGACATTTGAGAAAGGAATAAACGAATCCCACCTTAATAACTGGATAGTCAATACGCCAAATTGGCAACAAAATTGGAAGATCTAATGACTACACAGATCTGAACAAAAATCAAAGCAACTCCACCTGGGAATAAGAAATGGAGAGCTGAGAAAGAACTTTCTGCAAGAGACAAATGGCTCATATTCAAAGAAAATACAGGAAAGTTCGGTTATTGTGACTCCATAGGGACCGGCAGGAATTTTCAGTAATGCTGGAGTTCACTATATCCGTAAAGTGAACGGACACTACATTTCAATAATTATTCATTATATCCAAATATTTTACTATAAATTCAGCTACGTCGATGTAGAGAAGTACTAGTTGATGAAAATTTGCTTAAGACTGAATACGCTTATGTTCTAATGATAAATTTCCATTTCAAGTAGAGTCGATGCTTCCATCATTTTCTCCTAAACTCCCGCAAGACTAATTTGTGAAAAATTTTTACTGATTCTGGTAAAGTATTTTGGTCCATCCAATTGAACTAGCTCTTGGCTTTGAAGCGTGTTTCCCTAGATCCATAGGCTAGTTGTGTTGGGAAGTAATAAAAAGTGACTAATATGTGTTAAATTGGAAATGGTGGATCACAAATTTCCGCCAACAAAAGACCTTTTCTGTTTGATTCCTGCAAGGTTATTTTCTACTGAATACGGAAATTTGAAAAAAAAATTAAAGAGCTCATCCATGCTTTCTTATTTGCCTTAATTGACGAAGATAACGATTCTATAGGTGTAAGTGTGAAGTGCGGCCATAATTTTCCACCAACTTTCTTCCACCACAAAATTCATTATACGCGTTAACTCAATCAGCTAAAGGAGTCTATATTTAAAATTGAATATTTTTGACATTAAACTCATAAGCTACCTTGTTTAAGGGATTTAAACTTAAACAAATTGTTAAAAACTCCATTTTTCAACAAAAATAAAGCGCGGCCATAAATTTTCACCAAACTGCACCTAGCGATTTACTCCTAGTTGACAACGGGGTCTCGGAAAAATTAGGATGTGTTTGCAATTTAGAATTTTTAGACTTAATATTTTTATGAAATTCCCGTTCCCACCTAACACTATTGCAACGTTATACAAAAAATTTCTGTATCAGTTTTAGAGTCATTGTGTAGACTTATTACTGCTGCTCGTTGTCACAGGTTCTAAGAAACAAGCCTTCGACCATGCTGTTTATTAGAGTCCTCTTTTTAGATTCTCTTTCCTCTTTGTTTTACTCAAACTCTTCAACTCCTATTTTCCCTCCTGCTATCAAACTTCAATCGTTTAGGAATTTAAATAATTTAGTATGGGTAAGTAAAAAAATATAACCATCTTCAT